>PVKA01001738.1:0-138803 GCA_004027165.1 Ctenomys sociabilis
TTCCTCCTTCCCTCCATCCCTCTCTCCCTCCCTCCCTCCTTCCCTCCCTCCTCCGTCCCTCCCACCAAGGACGGGCACAGCAGTAAGCACTGAAGTCCGGCTTCTTGTTCACTATGGCTCTGAGCCCAGTAGCATCCCTGTGGTCCTAGAACTGAGACACCTGCAGATACTCTGCACCTGTCCACACCTGGGACCTTGAAGTTGCAGACTGCCTGCTTTTAACTTCATCTGTTTGACTTTTATACATTTAGAAGAGCATGTATTAGAATGGCTACGTTTAGGTCACTTGGAAACTATTTTTGCTGTCACTTAGCAGTTTTCCCTCTGCTCGAAGTATGTGAATTGATGCACCAGCCCAGTGGAGCACAGCAAAAGGGGACCGCGAGCCTTCCCACCCAAGGCAGACCTCAGTGGACCACGGAGCAATTCCATGTGATGTTCACTGGAAACCACATGCACTGATCCCACGCCCACGTTCAGTGCAGGCCGTAGCTGTATTCTGTGTGCTGGGCCTGAGCTCAGCATGGCTCTTGTTCCTGCACAGTTCTCACCAGCCCTCAGGCACTGTCCTCAGGTTCCACTTTGGGTGATTTTTCAGCTTGGTAGGTGGCTCAGTGCCTTCGCCTCCCTCTCCTTCTAACTCATTCTGTTTTCATTTTCCTTAAGTGATTCTATGATCTCTGTTATTTGACCTAGCACACCATCTTGCAGATTCATGCACAGGACAATTCCCTTTGGTATTAGGATGGAATAGTACTAAAGTGGACACACACACACACTCACACATGCACACACACATGCACACACACACACACACACACACACACATGCACACATGCACTGAGCCATATTTTTTTTACCTATGCATCTTAGGTTAGTTCCTCATCTTGACCACTGTGAATAATGTGTAATTATGACCACAATAAATGAAAGTGGGAAGCCAGGCAGCTTTTTGAGAATCAGATTTAGTTCCGTACAACCTGTATCCGGTAGAATAACTGGATGATAACAATTTCCCCTGATTGTAGGTAGGAAGCCCTGCAGTGCTTTCCACCAAGTGTGAGCAAGGTTCTCTCCTACTCTGAACCCTCAGCAGCAGTTGCCTCTGTCTTCCTGGTCAGAGCTGTCTGGTGGGTGTGCAGTAGGGCGTGCCTGGGATGTGCTCTGCTGGGGGAAGCAGCAGCGTGCAAGCACGAGCCTGGTGGACCATGGGTCTCCTGGGCTGTGGCCGGTGTGTCTCAGGTGTGTGCACAGGTGTCCAGCCCGGGGTGTTGATCATGGCGCTCAGCAGAGCTGCATGCATGTCCATGGCATGGCAGCCTGCTTCCCACGCCTTCTGCGGTGCCACAGCACACACTGAGCTCCTGCGCTCACTGCCCTCCTCAGTTCTGCTGTGCAGCTGCCTGGGTTGCCCAGCAGGAAGTGGTGGTCCAGCTCAACTTGGAGGGGCCCCGCGGGCTTCCAGGTGACCCCCTTGCTGCACATGCTGTCCTCTGCTCACCTCGTTTGAGGGCACGGCCGTGTGTCTCCTTCAACCTTTCTCCCTGCACATTTTGCGCTGTAACACTGAACCACTTGGGATTATTGGGTATCTGGAGCACAGCCAGTTCTCACTGAGGTGTGTTAAAAATGCCAATTACACAACAGATTTCAGTGAACTGGCTGAAAATTATGGCGTATCCTACTAGCATTTTATAGGGACTCCTTGAGTTCTCAGGGTACCCTGGATGGAAACCAAGATAGAAATGAGGCCAACAGCCAGGTCAGCTGCAGGCCTCTTTGCAGGTAGGAAAGAGCCTGAACCACAACAGCAGGATTCATTTATACCTCAGGGAAGTTAGCGTCGAGAGGCAGAGTGGCGCCGAGCGACCAGTGATCAAAACTGCCCAAGCCGAAGGCTTTTGTCACGACTGAGGTAGCTTGACTGCTTCAGGCATGGGACCCTGTTCTGCCCTCGCCCTATGATAGGTTTATGGCTTCAGCCCCTCCCAACAGTATTTAATTTGTATTTTTGAATAAACAATGATTTATTCATTTATGGAAACAGTAGTAATCTCTTCTATTATTTTTTGTAGGCTCAGGAAATTTTGAAAGTAGTCAGATGTCACATTTTATAATTCTACTGGACTGAATTCAAGATTAAAAAAAAAACTGAAGGAAAGAGAATGTACAGCATAGAGTACGCATGACAGCCGTGCTTCGCAGGCTTCCTTTGGTTTGAGTGGGGTTTGATGACTGGCGTCTCCCCATCTCCAGGGACACAGAGGATGGCTGGGTGCTTTGCAGCTACTCTTTCTGCCAGTGTGATTGATCCTTGAGGGATGGGTATGAGGTCCTGGTGGCTACTTACTGCTATGAAGCTTAAATTTTGTGTCCCCCCCTCAATGGCACCCAAATTACCTGAATTATAACCAGAACAACCGACTGGCCATCGCCATTTCCCACGATGTCCTGCCCCTGGGTCTGAGGCTCCAGGCCTCTCGGAGCTGTGTCCTTCCCGTTTTCAGTGTCTGTGTCAACCCTGCCTTGCAGACTCTTCAGCTTTGCCTGTGTTTATGCAAATGATATCGCTGCCAAAGCTGTTAAATGAGTGGTGTTAGTTTAACGTCTTACTTCACTTCCTTCTGTTGTAACAAGAACTAAGGAGGGCCTCCCTGGTTTGGTGCTTTGGGATAAATTTCATGTCTGTTGTGTGCTCTGTCCTGGGGATGTGTCTCTCATGTGGATGACAGACTGCATTCCAGAGGTGACTGTAATTCATTCAGTTCGTGAAAGAGTTGGGACATGATTTGTGCTGGATAGGTCCTCCGACTTATGCGTAAGAAAATTTCATAAATGTTTTATCTTCTTGGAAGTCCTTATACTAGAACCATAAATAAATATGTAAGTAGAGTGAGTTACCCTAAAAGGAGAATTAGAAGTGTTACAGAATATGCCTCTAGGAAAACATGAGCAGTTGTGCTGCAAGACTAAAATAAAACAGGTTCAAATTCCAATCGCTGGCTGAGTGAGGCTGAGGCAGGGGTCAGCGCTGAGTCCGGAGGGCTGTGGTGCCGGAAAGCTGTGCAGATCTCACAGGGTGCCCAGCACACAGCTAATGGGATGGCAATGCTGAGCAAGCGATTGAAGCCAACCTCATAAATGCGGTAACCACTGTCGAATTCTTGTTGATTTATTTATGCAAGTTCCATATCATTTCTCGTGTTTTTTAAAAATGTGTATTTTGTATTCTGTATAATAATAGTAAAAAGAAAAAGCGAAGCACTTGCTGGCCTGAAGGCCAGCAGCACCAGTGCCCGAGGGCCGAGTGCTACCGTGCACCTTGGCAGCCCGTTCCCGAGGACTCTCCCTGCACAGCAAAGGCTCTCCAGAGCGGAATGCTCGCCCGAGCACTGCAGCGACTTCTCGGGCTCTTGGGACACAGTGCAGAGGCTCTGAGAAGGGAGGGACAGCGATGGCCTGGCCGCCTGGCCTGCCCTGGTCTCCGAAGGCCGTGCTGCCGCCGTGTGGTCCTGCGCCTCCCAGTGCGTCAGTCGTCTGCCCTCGTCGGACGCTGCCTTCGCTTCTCCTTTCTGAATTCATGCATTGTTGTTCTTCAGGCACAACCTTGAGCTTTCCTGAACCGTGGAACCTTGGGAATAGTTGCCTGCTATCCCTGAAGGGCCAGATAGCTTCTCCCCTTCTTAAGTTCATGCCACTTCATGGCATCTGTGTTTCACTTACTTGTTTTTATGGCACAAACGCTGTGCCTTAGGCGTCACTGAGTAACCGCTGATGCGTCCTTCATTTCCCTATTGGCCCCTGTTCACAGACCGTAGTCATTTTCTCCAGCATGGAGAGCTGCCGTGTGGACACACTGTGGCTTCATTCATTTGCTTCCCCTTCCTCTGTCTGCTGGTTCTTGCTAATATTTTCTCCTGGAACATAAACTCAGAAAGCTGCCTTGTTCCTAATCATCTTCCTATTGTAAAGTACTGGATTCCTCATACTGCATTATCAAGAATCATTTTCTGAAAAGTGTGTAGTGAGTGTGAAGATTATTTATAATTCACATAAAATCAGACTACACAATAGAAGTTAAGAAACCATATAATTGCTTGGCATTATCTCAGACTTTGTAAGGTCAGGGTTTGCTCTTTCTGAAAGAGATTCTCAATGACTGTTACCTTTTATTACTCTGCTTTTATACATATCAGTAAAAATAGTGAAAATAAAAGCAGATAAAACAAAATCTGTATTACTGAAGATGTGGGGCATGTTAGTAAATTGTTTTATTAATTTAAAGTTTTAGACTGACAGGATAAAATTGCCTTAAATGTAACAATTGGGCCCCGCCTTGTGTGCTGAGTGCTTGGCTCCACCTCCCCATCAAGCCTCCTGGCAGCCAGGACACCTGCACATGGCCAAGACCTTCCGCCAGCCCAGCCAAGGGGGGAGAATTAAGGAAATTTATACTTATGGGCTTAAAGCACAGCAAATGATTAGATTTTAAAATGAAGAAAATGCATTTCATAGCACATAATATTTCCCAACGGGATAGGATGGGAATTTATCAACCAAAGGAAGATTTTTCTGGGAACACACACATACACACACACACACACACACATACAGAGGGAGAGAGAGAGAGAGAGAGAGAGAGACCTTTTGATCATAGCAAAATAATGTTAGCTTAGCTTATTTGGACCAAAGTTTCTAATGAGAACAGCTGTTTAAAAGTTGAGCATTATGTTGAAAATGCCTTTTGAGGCACTAAAATGACAGTGAGATACTGAAGGTTAGTCTGCCCAGAGTTGGCTCTGCTGAGCGGGGCACACAGACTGACAGCGGAGCCAACTTTGGGTGTCATAGAGCGAACGAGGAGCCTCGCTCGTACCAAGCGCATCACTTCCAGGGAGTTGAAGACACTTGGAATGAGGATGGTCCGTTGTTGGGCCGACAGCTGTGTGGTCTCGAGCCCAGCTTCTTACGTCAGAGTGAGCTAACCTCAGAATTAAGGGCATTAAGTACTTCAAAGAAAACTAACTCACCCAGAACTAGCTCATCGCTGGATTCTGCCGTACTAGTGTGCGTACAGCATCAAGAAAAGCGCGAGGGGAGCCGACGGCACCATGGAGCGCACGGCAGCAAGCAGGCCTCTGCCTTCTCTAATGGGGATTCCGAAATGGGGGTCCGCCCACTTCACAAAGCCACGGGAGAAAAACACCAGTTCTTGTTGACAGTGGGGAGGTGAGGATAGGAGAGTGAACGCAGGCAGAGGCCACGCACGCTGAATGGAGGAGCTCTGAGGAGGGACGCACAAGAGGACAGCTCCTGGCACAAGCCACAGGACTAGGGGCGGAGGGAAAATCACAGTGAGCCTGGGAATAAAAGAAGCAGGGTAAGAAACATAAAAGCTGACAGAGAGAAATCTAGAAATTAAATTTGTATAAATTTTTAATTATTCACCCATAAATTTTTAATTATTTACATTTAAATTTTTAATTATTTTTTCAAAAAGAACTTGTGATAACCAAAAAAAAAAAAAAGAAAAAAGACTCAAGAAGGCAAATGGGAAAGAAATTATCCTGAAGAAAGTAGCAGTTAGTGTGACTGCTGGGTTTTCTTTAGAAATATTGCAAGTATTAAGACAAAGGAATATAAATTCTGAAAATAAATAATTGTCAATTTATTAACCGATGTCTATCAAAAATGTGCTCCATGAGGAACATAAAACATGGTGAATGTTGATACACATCGGGAAAAAACCAAGGGACATCGCCATAGATTTCTCAGCCACATGACTGATTATGAAAGAAAAATCCGCAAACCAATAAGAAAATTGAGCTGAAGTGACTTCATTCAGTAAGAAAATATAACTTTGTTAAGTTAGCATAAAAACTATCTAAAGGCTTAATGAAGGTAATTTAATAAGTTTTTCAGTGAAGTTTATATTTCACAGAGAACTTCTTTTGACAACTCCCTAAGAACATTCTAGAAAATGTTTAAGGCAGTCACCACAATATTACAAGGATGCCGTCCAGATGCTTGGCCGGCTCAGGCAGGACGGTACACCGGGATCTCACCCTGCTGCAAGTCGTATACTCCGGATGCACACAGAGAAACATCCCGAGCTCCACACCCTGGAACGTGGTTTTCTGTGGCCAACTGTGCCCTAAAGAGACACTTAAAGCCACGTAGCTGAAGACAGATGGGTCACCCTGGAGCACATAGCTGTCCTCCAGTCATGTGTGCCCTTAAAGGAGAAAATTGTGTCCCAGAAGTCCTGGCTCATTTGCTACTGGAACAATGAAGAGCTAACACAGGAAATTTACACACACACAGAGTTAGGAGGTCTGTAACAAGAGCAGCTTTGCTGGCCAGATCGGAGCACTAGTAAATATTTCAAATAAATGCTGCTGGATATATACACAGCAGAAAAGAAATGAGAAAATGGACCAGTTCCTATCCCACATGTGTACTAATTCCAGTGACATTGCTAATTCATGTTTGAAAGAAAATTTATAAAGTATCTGGTGTCTACAAGGTACTCCGAGAAGATCAATCATAAAGAACAAAGCCTGTTGCAAAAGATGTGAATTCTCTAATGACAAAGGAAAGGACTCACTGGGTAGGCCACCTTGAGAAGTTTTACATATTGAGAAAAAGCGAAAGCAGCACTTCTCACCTAAAGAAAACAATGGCACTTCACTAAAGAGACAAAGGGTTAATGAAAAAGTTCTACAAATCCGTAAAAAAAGAAAGACTTAGTAGGAAAAGCAGGCAAATCTCAGCAGAAAATTCACATGAAGTAATGTACTACGTGGATCAATAGCTACCTGACAAAGTGCTGAAAGTCAGCTGTAGTCTGGAAAATCCTAAATCAAGTCAACCTGAACTGTCAATATATATGCCCTAGCATGCCTAAAATCCAGGAGTGGTAACCCTGGGCTTAAGGACAAAAGCTGACTGTTGTGTACCTCTGCAGAGAATGTAAGCTCATGGCTTACAATGGAGGAATACAGTGAACGTTTGCATCTCTAAAAGAATATTACAGGGAAAGACACATTGCCATTACTCCTCCTCCACGTGCCCCCGCCCTTGCAGCACACGTACCCCGTTGTCCTGGGGATTTCTGAAGCAGTTGTGGAGCTGTTCTGGTGGACATCATCCTTCGTTATACTGTCTTGGCTTCTTCATGGTCCTGAATGCAAAACATTTATGTTTCATGGTTATTTTGACTCAGGGAGCTTAAGAGTTCACTCAGTGCCATGACCAGTGAGCGGAGAGGTGAGGGCGTCACCCTGTGGTACAAGTCGACCTGCCCGCACGGCCCATAAACACAGTCATTTAGGGAGCAGACCCTCTCAGCGGCCGGGAATTCTTATCATGGATGCCAGGGACTGGTGTGTCTTAGCTGGCCCCGAGTGGTTACAGAGGAGTACGAGGGACTGCAGCATTCAGTACTGTTTCAGCTTCCTTCAGCTTGACATAGTGCTTACTTTCTGGTGAATATTTAAGTAATTTATTTTTGCTACTTGTACTTGACTGTAGCTATGTAGTACTTTATAAGTAAACAACTAAAACAAAAAAAAAATTGTTCAAAAGGACCTATAAATAAATGACACAAATTGCAAAGTATCACTGTGTAGATTTGTGTTCATTTCCTGGGAAATGAAATGTGCTGCAGCAATGACAGACTAAGATGATAGCACGTCCCCTGGGAAGTGCCACCTTTCAACATGAGACTCCGGGGGCTGCTGGAGACCCCAACCCTCACAGACCTTCACGCGCAACTGCAGCTTGGCCCTCTGTGGGTGTGGCTGGTGCCAAGAGTATTCCCTAATCCACAATCATGGAAAGATTTTGGACAAACGAAATCCAGCAATTGTTTCCCAGCTTGTGTCCAGTTATGAGAAATTAATGTCATTTATTCCACAAGTAAATGATGTGTTCTTAACCTGCAGGAGGGGAAATAGTCACCGAGGTAAATGAGGTGGGGGTTACTTACCTGGGCCACAGGTGTTATTCAGGATAACGATGGTTTGTACCCATATATCAGGTACAGTGAATTCCATCTTATACATAACAATATATTTTCTACAAAATTGAAATGACAAAGAGTAACATTCTTTGATTTTTTTTAATTTTAAAAAATATTTATTTACTTATTTATTTATTTATTTGGTACAGGGCCCCACCATGCAGCCTGGACTCAGAGAGATCCTCCTGTGTCAGCCTCCCCAGTGCTGGAGTTACAGGTGCGCACCACCACATCCTGCTTCCACGACTGGCACAGCACACACGGGGTTCCTGGGCCAGCACAACATGAAGTACCAGGGATCAAGCCTGGGTCCTTGCGCTTACCAGGTAGTTGCTCAGACTGCCAAACTGTTTCCCCTGCAGATATTTTCAAAAGACATGATCACAAGAGATTTGTGGATCCCCTGAGGTTCTTATTCACAACTCACAAATCAGGGCAGCCTCTTGGGCACCTAGCAGAAGAGACTCACAGCTGGCACCAGTGGACCAGCGGAATTCCAGGTGGCAGCAAGAGAGGAGGGAAGGGGATGCACTTGTTCGCAGACCTGTATCCTTGGCTCCTTTCAGCTTTGAGGTAGGGGTCCTCCTGTTTCCATGTGGTCTGGGATCTGTTTCCTTAAAGATGCAGTGCACTATTTGGCATTTAGAGTGAGGCACCCACGTTTTCAAGAGCAGCAGCCCTAGTGCCTCCTTCCTCCAGCAGTGTATGGCGGTGTCTTCTTCCCTAACTCCATGCCTCCACTGAGGCTTATGCATGTCTATCTTGCATCGCTGGGAGAGTGCGGAGTGGAGCTCAGGCTTTGACTCTGCGCCTCTGTGGCTGGCTGGACACTTGCGGGCCTGTCAGCCGTCTGAGTCCCTTTGGGAGGACTGCCCGACTGCCCGCTCCTTCGCTGACCTAGACCCCTGTGGGGTGTGTCTGGCTTTCCCCACTGGGTGCTGGGGTTGCTGTTACCTACGGGAACTCGGTTGTCATTGCTACACATGTTAAAATGTAGCCTGTGATGCTCCAATAGTTTTTTTGTTTTGTTTTGTTGTTTTGCTGTATGTATCTGGCTACAACAAGATGTATATAAGTACTTTTAAACTTATCAGTGATTTATCATTAGTGTTTTTTTGTATTTTCTTTAAAACAACATGCTTGCATCCACTGGTCAACAGTGCATTCTTGTGTATTCTTCATGAGTGGTTTTGTTTGTTTGTTGAGTGGCTCAGAGGAGAGAGGAGGAGAGGGATAAGAGGAGCTGGAGGGTTACCCCTGAAAAGGCTGGCGAAGTCACGCAGCCGAGCACTCGACCCCAGTAGACGCTACCTTCACTGAGCTCTTGGCCTCCTGAATCCATGACTGGGACTGAAGAACTCTATCCAGAAACACAAGGGACGGACAGCGCGGAGCCTCGTCGCTGCACTAGAGGAGACTGGAAGGGACAATGCAGCAGCGCCGATCTCTTCTCCGGGAAACCCTGCAATACCTTCCACACCCCCACCCCTGCACCCCTGGGCAAAGCAAAAGAGGAGGCTGCTCTCTCGGGGACACAGCAACAACCCCAGCCAGCTCCAGCGCAGGGGCAGGGCAGGGGCAGCGGGACCTGGACTCTGGGCTGCTCAGCCACGCAGAGGCCACACACGCTCACCGGCCGCAGAGCCGCTGCACTAGCCCTGGCCTCCTGGCCACAAGAGGCCCCGAATCCTGGGGGAGCCAGCACCCAGCAGAGGCTTTCTGGGAAGGCATGACCTGTGCATACGGGACGGGCCCGCAGGGCAGGCACGCCCAGGCACACGGGCACACACCCACCTCGGGCACAGGCCTGCAGTGCACTTCCCACCAACTTCTGTTCATTTTGTTGATGTTTTGATTTCACATTTAGACTCTGATCTGGCTTTCATGTGAATTACAGACCCGAAGCACTCAGTCACTACGACTTCCCCAATATGGGGAAAGTGACTCCTGATGGCCCAGATAAAGGTACCAGCCCAGAGCAGGTCCTCACGACACTGTGATGGTCTTGGAGTTCCTGCTTTCTCCCCCTCAGAGGTCAAAGCAACCACAGAAGGGTCGCTGCGGCAGTCTCTCTTGCCTTGTCACTTGCACCCGCCTATACGTGGAACAAATCTTCACACCTTCATGCCTTTTCAAAGCATCTTGCTCATCTCCCACCCTTCCCACACATCAAAGCACCATTAGTCCTTTAATTTAATACTAATTCTTAATTATTTTGTAAAATATACTACACAACTACTTTTCCTTTAAGCAGTAATAGGTTTCTTCAGGCACCTGGTGCAGCAGAGAAACAGGCAGAAGGGAAAGGGAAAGGGGCTTTATTATCTTGGAGGACACAGAGAGAATCTGGGGAAGATGAGGAATTCTCTCCACTGGAACAAAGGGAGGCTGACCCTTTTATGGCCTTTTGCCAGGGATGGAGTTTGAGGGCATGTTTAGATACACCCGAGGAGCTGATTCTCTCTCTCTCTCTCTCTCTCTCTCTCTCTCTCTCTCTTTCTCTCTCTCTCTCTCTCTGTCTGTCTGACTGTCTGTCTGTCTGTCTCTCCCTCCCTTCCTCCTTCCCTCTCTCCATGGACTCTCAAGACTGAGACAACCTTTGGGGCCATGCAGCCGCCACACAGGGTGCTGAAGAGTGACAGGTGCTGTAGGGAAGAGCAAGCAGAGAGTGGAGTGTGCTCCGTGGCTCCCAAGGCCCTGCCTCATGTCAGAGAGAGGAGGGTGAGCTAGGCAGCTTTCTGTTGCAGTGACAAAATGCCTGCTCTCTGCAGCTCGAAGGAGGAAGCGTCCACTTGGCTGGTGAGCTCAGGGGTTCAGTGGGGGGCACATGGCTTGCATTTCTGTGACGCTGCCAGGAAGCAGACAGCATGGTAGGAAGCCATCGTGGAGGCAGCCTACCTACCTTGGGCTATCCAGAAGGAAGAAGAAAAGGAGAACTCTAGAGAAGAAGGGACGGGAAGTGACACTGCTCCTAGATCACACGTGCATGCTCAACCCCTGCACTGGGCCTGACTCCTACATTTCTGTGAGCTTTACTAAAGATTTCACACCTTCATGAAGTCTGACTGCTCAACACAAGATGCTTTCCAGGTGTAATCCTTTCCCAGGAATATTCTAAATTTAAAGCATAACAGGTGCCAATTAGTGTAAGAACCAGCCCTGTTGATTATAAGATGAGAATTCTATTAAGTCAAAATCCCAAGACGGGAGATTTCTTAAGTAAATGAATTCATTGAGCTATAGCAAATGCTAATCAGAAGGACTGGGTGGCTCTGGAAAGAATTCCCTAGGTCACCAGCACCACAGCTCAGTAGCTATTGGAGAACTGTCTGCTGCACGGAGGAAAACATAGTGCTCTAAGTGAAAGTGCTTGCAGAGGAGCTGTGGGCTGTGGAACGATGCGCAGGCTGTGTGTCATGCACGGAGTGGAGCAGGAGGGGGCTGCGAGGAGAAGTCCGCGTTGCTCCTTGACGGGCCCACGGTGTGACGCAGGACGCCTTGAGGGCCACCTTCCAAGTCGGGTGAGAGGGCTTCAACTTGCACAGAGGGGAATGGGGGGGGCAGGGTTCATTTGGCTGCCATGATGCCTTGCACTGACCTACTTCTCCTACCAATCTTGTCCTCTCCTCCATCCCCACCAGATGCCTGTGGCATCCCTGTCTCAGAGATTCCAGAGTTTCCCAATGTCCCTAGCACAGGAAGGATGTCTGGTGTGACTGTCGTGCTCCATGATGGTGACAAGGCCAAGTGAACATCCGGGCAGCTGGGTGATGGGTGATGGATCCAGAGTTCCTGTAGGATGCAGTGGCCAGCTGTGGCATTCAGCATTATACTTTTTAAGCAAATAAAAATTTGAAGAAAAGATGTTAGAAGCCATACAGAACTTCACAAAATAAGATGATAGGATCCCAACAATGGCTGCTTTATTGCATATAGTTGTCTTCAAATTGCTTGATCAGATTACCACAGATAAAAATGCAAATTTAGTGAAAAATTTTGAGAAACAAAACAAAAGTTAAGCATTAACTTTTCCTTTCAATAGACCAGTAGAAATCAGCAGAACAATGATCTAAGTTATCCTGTGTATATACAAAAATATATCTTCTCTCTCTCTCCTCCTCTTTCTTTCTTTTTCCTCTTCCCTCATACTAGTTCTTCCTTTTGAACATATTATTTCCCTTTCACAGTATCTATTGTACCTTTCAGATTTCATTTGCTTTTTCAGGTTTTCATACTAGTGAGACAATACGATGTCTACCCATGCAGGTCTGATGTATTTCACTTACGGGTATAGTCTCTAGTTGAATACATTTACCTTTAAGCATTTCTAGTTTATTTATGTGTTTTGTAGCTGAATAATGCTCTACCATATAGAAATACCACATTCTTTTATCCATTCCTCAATTGATCGGCATTTATTGATAGGCATTTGGGTTGGTTCCTAGTATCTACAGAAATCTTGAACACATAGGGATAGGTAGACAGTTCAGGAACAGAAACCAAACTGCATGAGAAATTTTCCATAGAATCATCAACTGGGATCTCATTTTTGAAAATGAGCTGTGGAGTGAGTCAGCGCAAAGGCCCCCTTTCTGATGCTCAGCACTGAAATAAATATTGACCCCAATACACAGAACAAAATAGAGAGACATTTCTGTGGGCTGATAAGCTTAGAAATATGTATGTTTATGCTTTTAAGTAGAATTTTTCTGTTAGCTTCTTTCACTTCATTTCATTCCCAGGCACAAGCACAAATCAAAAAAGAGAACACAAGGGATACAGGCAGAAAATAATAAAAAAATAATTGCATCCTGTGCTTGCCTGCACGGGCCTGGTGCAGCCATAGTAGATAACTCCCTTGGGATGGACACTGAATGAGACCTTACGAGGGCTGGGTTTCAGGACACAGAGGCCCTAATGATGCTTCCTCTGGGGAGGCTCTGGATCCCTGCTTCAGAGCTCCTGCTGTGGACAGGTGAGCATCAGCCTGCACCCCCAGGAGCAGAGCGGCTGTAGCCACCTTGTCTGTGTCCCACTAAGGAGCCAGGAAGGGAGTGGGAGGCTTTGGACTGTGCCCTCCAGAGCCCCCGTGTGCAGGGCGGGTTCTGAAGATGCTGCTGGCCTCCCTGCAGGTGCGAGCCCTGCCCACTTCTCTCTGTGGCTTGGAGGTTGGGCAGTGGCACTGCTTCTGTTTCCGGGGCTCTGCATGGCTGGCCTTGGGGCGTGCACTGCACCTACACTGAGCAGGTGGCACAGGGGATACGCGATGCAGATTTGCTTCCCAGTGCCACTAGGGTGGTGTGGATCTGCCTCCCTTTCAAGTCTCTGCTGCAGAAGAGGCTGTTTCTTCCTGAATTTGAACTTCCAGGTGTTCCTTCATGGCGTTGCCAGCCTCCTTGCTGGCTCTGAACTCTCCAGACAAGGTTCTGAATTAGGGGCTTGGCAAAGATACCGCGACATCTCGCCTTTCCTGTTAGGCCACCTGCTAGCCATTGCTGCAGGGCTGGAAAATTGTTTTACCATTTGTTACTTTTGATTTATTTGTACAGGTGTGTGGTATTCATAGGTAACACATTACCTGTCTCCAAAAGATGCTGGTCACATCTCAGTAATCCGAGCTTCCTTGTCTCTTGGCACGTCCATTTGGAGCCCTGGAGCTCCTCTCTCACAGTCTCCTACGTTACCTACAGCGGGTCACGGTGCCCGGTCATGGTGACCAAAGCACTGTGTGGGCTGGAGGGCTCGGTACTCAATGCATTCCATTTTCAGATTTCCTGGGAACTGGGAAAAATTCTTTATTTTTCCAAATTCTGCACCATGGTATCATCTGCAGCAGTCAGGCACTTAACATGTCTGGAAACATCAGGTCCCGGATGCACCAAGTCATTAAATGTCTCTTTAGACATGAAACTGAAGACACCTCCGTGTGCTGTCCCACTGCTGCACTCCACCTGTGAGCCCAGGAAGACCTGAGCATAGGCTCCCACCCGTGTACTCTGAGGCCACCTCAGCTTGCACCACTGAGAGCTCCTGTCCAAATGCCAGGAGTTGAGGTGACTCGGGGAGGCCCTTGGCTCGTCCTCCATCGCTGTCCACCAGGGGCCCAGAGCAGGGTCCTGGGACAGCAGAGCTCTTCACGCTCCAGGGCTCTGGTCCTGGACTGCGGCTGGATCCTGTGATGCACTCAGGAAGAGAGGCTCGTCCCTCGTTTGCTTTGGTCTCACAGTAGTGTGTTACGATCCAGTAAGGCCTGTGTTTCGTGACAGCTGTATCTGCATCAGTATTTGTTTATACAACAAGTGAAAATGAGCGCTCACCGGCACATATGTACAGCCACACAAAGGGAGCCTGGCTGTGCGTTCACCTTCGTTCTACAGAAGCTGAAATACTGTGTTCCTATTCTGTGCCCATACCTGCCTTTCTCTGTTTAAAAAAAGTGTGAAAATTATTTTATTAATACCTATACAGTCATTCAGAATAGCCAATACATGCATATCAGGTATTTGATCATATCTAACCCCCCCACAAAAATTTGATGTAATTGCCATAGAATTCTGTGGAGCCAATAAAATGTTGCAGAATTATATTGAGTGACTTGGAATGACTATAGTAAAAAAGAGTTGCCAAGCAGTATGTAAAGAGTAACTAAAATTTTAGGGAAAAAGATAATTTTTTTCAATACATTGCATATTGTTTACATAGTAGATTTTTGTTGTACAAGGTGCATACATGATATTCTACTTATAAACAATATCGGAACACATGCCTGTAATCAGTGAATTAAGAGAATGTAGGGGACTTGACTGACCTCATCACATACAATAGTTAGTTACACTTTTTGTTATATAGGTCTTGCTTTATCTCGGTCTTAACCACCCAGCAGAAAAGTATAAAAAATGAGGTGTATAAAATAAGGCCATAATAAGAAGCTGAGCTGTAAATGGCTCAAGTTAACAGCTTCTTTGGATAACCCACTATTATTGTGCACTGCTGGACTATCCTGGATTGTTTCACTGAATTCAAGCACCTATAATATTGAATGACAATAGAATACCCATCTCTGACAAGACTAAACATAAACAAGGGAATACAAAGGAAGGACCATTCTGTGTTTGTATAAACAGTACAGTTAGGATAAATATGCAGCGCTTCTGCATAATTCTAGTAGTAGGAAGATTTGCACTAATAGTACTTGGACAGGATATTCTGTCAGCTTCTTGTCCTATGGACAACCACTAGGAAGATAACAATGTAGAAAGTATTAATTATTCAAACAGTACTATAATTCAGCTTTTAAGGAAAAGATAAGTATACTGCCTTTCCTAAATTGTTATATTTTGGTAATGTATTTTGTATTTATTATCAGCTTCTTTCTCATTTTATACCCCTTTTAATAGAATCATAGACTCCTGGAGCAATGCAGTTGTGTTTAATTTTTGGAAAACAATTGTCTATATCCTTAGGACCAAAACAGTCCTATTGTGGGTCCCCAAGTGAGGACAGCAGAAGAGCCCACCTTGCTGGGGACCTGGGAGCACCCCTTCCAGCTCCAGCCATCTCTCCTGCCTCAGCCTCCCCTCAGAGGGCTGCCCATCCACAGCCTCAGTGACCTTGCATCCTCTCCCTGTCACTTATGTCTCGCCTGTGAATCTTCCTGGATCCACAGCAATGTTCAAAAAAGAAAAACATTCATTTACTTCACCCTCTACACTTTGGGCTTTCCATTAAGTTCCCAGCATGGTCAGCACCTGCACAGACACATGTGTGCTATGTGCATACGAGCTGGCCGTGGAGATGCACGCCTGAAATCCCGGCACTGGGCGGGAGGCTAAGGCAGGGCAATCATGTGAGCTCAAGGCCAACTTGGACTGCAGCGTGAGAATGCCTCCCTCTCTAGACCAACAGACAGCTGTTGCTGATGTTAGACGATGCCTTAGTGTGATGGGCATTGGCATTTCCCCAACCGTTCATGACGGACAACAGCCTTTTGGGCACCTGTTGGCCGTTTGTATTTTTCTCAACAGAGAAATAGCTGCACTAATCCTTTGCACAAATGTAAATGAGGTATTATCTATCTGTCTGTCTGTCTGTCTGTCTGTCTGTCTATCTATCTATCTATCTATCTATCTATCTATCTATCTATCTATCTACCTATTCCCCCCCTAATGATCTATTTATTGCTTCACAAATATCTTTTGGCAGAAACCCTTTTTTAGACAAATGGTTTGTGTTATGTCTGATACCTTGTGTCAACTTGAGAAGTCTGGAAACTTAACCAAGTACCTCAGAGGCTCTATATCTGACGGTGTGGAGGGCACTTGCTTGCCGGTGCACGCACTTAGTGGTCTAGGATGCTGTCCATTGTGTCAGTTGTAGAAGTTAAGAAATCTAACTAAGTGACTTATAAACATCGCAAGCCTATGCAAGAGGAGGGCACAGATACGACACGAGTGCTACACCCACCTGAGGGCAGGTACCCTCTGCATTGCCCCTGCCTTACACGCAGCTGATTATAAACTGAAACCTCAAAAAACTATGAGGTAAATCAATCTTTTCTTTATTTTTGTGTGTTTAGTATTTTGTCCTAGCAATAAGAAAAAAGTAGCCCTGACAGAATTTGGTACCAGAGGAGTAGCGTCATTTCTGTGACTATACCTGGCCATGCAGTTCAATAGCTTTGGAAATGGCGTGTGGGGTGACTTTGGGCATGCTTGGGTCTATCATCTGAGAGAGTAATGCTGGGGCACCTTAGGCTGTTCTGTACGGGCGAGTCTGGTCAGAGCGCAGAAGACCAGAAGGCTGATAGGAATCCTGCCAGTTGAGCCCAGGCTCAGGAGGTGTCTGCTGGGAAGGGCAGATGAGCTGTTGGACTCCACACAGTGTCTTATGGCTTGGCAGGAAGTATGTCTGATATTTGCTTATGGCCAGAGAATTTGTCTAAGACTGAGGTAAAGGAAATGGGAGTAAATCATCCGACTGAAATTTCAAAGCATCTAATATTGAGGCAGTGGCATGGCTATTATCAGGTGCTCTTGGCTAGAACTATGTTGAGAATCAGGATCAAAGACCCCAGAAGGATGATTTAGAGCATTGTGAGTTTGGCCAGGAAGGAAGTTCCAGTAAAGCTGTGGGCTGTAAAGATGGAGCTGAGGAGACACTGATTGCTGAGAAGGGACAGGAGAACATAAAAGATACCCCGAGGGTGTTGCAAGAGGCTGAAGGTTTCTACTCTTTGCAGCCATAAAACTACAAAAGTGAAAAACTGCTCTGAGGAGAAAGCTGCAGAACACCGTGTTCCAGAATGGTGACAGCATAGAAAATTTTTTCTTCAGAATTGGACTAAGAGTGTCCAATGATCCAGGAACTCGACACTACAACCAAGAGAAAAGAAAGCCTGGCCACTGAACCAGCTGGCAGCAGATGTTGGCATCATCCACATAGCACTGGTTGGGGGAACACACAGAAATCAAGAGCTGTGGGTAAAAAAGATCTGCACTGTGATTTCAGAAAGCCTAAGAGAGAAGTCACAGGCGCTAGGACCACAGCAAGTGCCATAGGTGCAGAGTCACTGAAGCCCTTTGGAGCTCACAATGGGCCACAGATTTCCTCAAATTCTCCACATGAAACTACAGGACTTAATGTCGGCCCTACTGGATCTTGGGCTTGCTTTGGTCCCAGTGCTTTGGATCCTATTTGTACCTTTTGGGATAAAAATGTTTCCCTTGTACCACCGAATGTTGAAAGTGCCTAACTTTTCATTTGTACCGGGACTCACAGCTAGGAGTCTGCCTTCGATCTTGGATAAGGCTTGGGACTTGGACTGTTTGGCAATGTTGAAACTGTGATAACTCCTAGAGATGGACTATGTGCTTTTACTTAAAGGGATGTGCGTGTGTGTTTGAGCGGCCAGGGACATTGGTTCTAATGTAATATAATATTGATAGACAATCCTGTTTGCTGAGGCTGTTAAACCTGTGTTACAGTGTGCAAGCTATGAGAGAATAATGTGCATGTCTGTGTATCTGGAATGTGTCTGGTTGCCAAGTTGGCAAGCAGTGTGTTGTTAGGGTTGGTGCAATGAGCCAACTTGACAAGTAGAACCTTAGCTAAATAGCATGGCAGTTTGAAATCCGAGGGTATAGAGGACCTGCTCTTACTGTTGTGGATGTTGTTCATTGGTCAGCTGAAAAGTTTAGCAGTTTAGTTAACTGACTGAGCAGTGAGCCAGTGTCCTAACTTTCAAAACATCCTGAGCACATGCAGGGCAGCAAAATGGTACGAATGCTCCAACTATCCGAGGGCAGGCAAGCTGCATAAAATATGAGGGAGAGGAAGAGGTGTTTTCCTGTCCCTGTTCTTCCTGCCACTTCTGCTGTCTTCTGCTGCCTTGAACGGTGACCCTGGGCCATGCTCCCCTGCTCAGAGGGAGATGGTTATAGAGCGCAACATCCAGAAACTGAGAGGTAAATAAACGTTTGGTCCCTTAATTTTGGATTCTGGGTATCTTGTCTTAGCAATGAAATAACTGTGAGACAATTTATAAATATTTTCTAGATAGCCTTTTTGGCCAGTAAAATATTATTTTTTCTCTCATACTAGGGATATAACACAGGGGCTTTGCAGTGAGAGACATCTGCTTTTTAACTTTTATTTATAAATACAGTCTAGCTGCTTGCTAAGTTGCAGGCTTCACCCTGTTCCCCTTCCAGGTCAGCGTCAGAGCCCTGAGGGCCTGGGTGACCACCACCACCTCCCACTTGGTAAGCTTGTCTCTCGCTGCACAGAGGAGTTCGAGTCTGGTGTAACCCTGCCCCATTAGTTTGGGTTTCAATGCAACTTCATGAAGGATTTCCCAATACTTCCTGAGGGATATGTGATAGTTTCAGGTTTTCATATCACAAAGTCAATTTTAGCTAATTTTTGTATTAGCTAAAGACCATTGTATAAGACCAGGGCCCAACTTTATTCTTTAGCATGAGTGTGCGCAGTTTTCCAAGCATCGTTTCTTTAAGACATCATATTTTCTGTTGCACAGTGACACACCCTTAGCAGGATTTGTGCAGATAGCATTACTTCTTGGGCATCAACTCTGTCACAATGGCCCACATGCTGTCCTGTGCCAGCAGCTGTGTTGTTCTGATTGTGACACATTCATAAGTTTAGAGACCAGTAAGCATGTTGCTTCCAGCCTTGCTCCTTCTCAAAATTATTTCAGCTGCTTGGAGTCCTCGCACGTTCCGTACAACTTTGAGGAAATTTTTCTATTTTAGTAATACAGAAATGTCAGTAAGATTTTCCTAAGCATTGCTTTGATTCTGTGGACTAGTTCGAGTGTTTTGCACATTTTAACAATGTTATCTACAAGCAATCAACATAGCATACCTTCTGCTTTGTTTCTATAATTTTTAATTTATTTGAAGCTTTGGAGAATCTATTTCTGTTTTTATGCTAGTTTACTGGCAATTATTTTTCTTTTTAATGGCAACGCATTAATGAGATTGATTTTTGATTTCATTTGAGAAATTAAACTGGCTTTGCATCTTCTTTTTTAAGAAAAACTTTATAATGTTTTTTAAAGTTGGTTAGGTCATTTTTGCAAATTTACTATGTTATTAATAATAATAGAGAATATTATAGTAGACTTTTCGGTTTTCTGCATATATGATTATCTTTTGTGAAAATCAATTTGTTTTCATTTTGAACAGTGACAACATCTGTTTCTTCAGCTTGTCTATGCCTGCACAGCTCCATGCAATATGGGAGAGCAACCCTCTGTATCGTATCTGCCTTTACAGGATTTCCAGACTTGGGCATGACAGCGCTTGCAGCTTTTCTTATCAGGTCCTCTCATTTTAACTCTTTTCCTTCTATTTCTACACAGTTAAAAGAGTTTTTCTTATAGAGGAATGTTAAATTTTATGAAATGCTTTTTAAAATATCTATAGAGATGACCACATAGTCAATCTTTTCTTATACAAAATGATGTATTACATTATTTGATATTCATAGGTTGAACTAGCTTATACCAAGAGTCAAATCCTTCCCAATAATTCCTCTAACCTGTGGTGCAATTTGAGTGAGCATTATATTGAGAAGTTTTGTGCTTCTATGTTCATCGTAGATATTGCCCTGTATGTTACTTGTGGCTTTGCTTTGGCATGAAGGCCACTCAGGCGATGTTGAATTAATTTATCCCTCTGCCTCTTCAAAGTTTGGGAAATATTTAGGAAGTTTTAAAATAATTTAATCATTTAATCATTTCATTTAATCATTTCAGAGCCATTTGGTTCTGGCATTCCCTTGCTAGAAAGGATTTCATTACAGATTCAATTTCCTTTCTACAGTAGTTAAAAGTCTGTTCAGGTTTTCTATTTCTTCAAGATTTAGTCTGGGTATATTTTATATTTCTAGGAATTTGTCCACCTCTCCAAATTGTGAAATCTGTTACAGATTTTTCATGTCATTCTCTTATATTCATTTTTATTTCTGAAATATCTGTTTTTAATGTCTCATTTTTTCACTGCTGAATTTGACTCTGTTTTCATTTTTTTATTGTTCTAAAAGAATGAGATGAATCTAGATAAAGGTTGTGATTTCTGTCTTTTAAAAGCCAGATTTAGTCCAGGTATAATGGCATACACCTGTAATCCCAGCACTGTAGAGGCTGAAAACAGGAGGATCATTGAGTCACTGCATAGTGACACCCTGTACCCTAAATAAATAAATGAATAAATAAATTTTAAAAAGCCAATTACTAGTTTTACCCATTTTTGCCTTTTTTTGGTAGTCTCTGCCTCTACTCTGATTTTTATTATTTCTTATATTCAGGCAACTTTTAATTTATTTCCCTTTTTTCCTAGTTTCTCAAAGAGTAGATTAAGGCTCTTTTGGATTTTGTAATATGAACCTTTATTGCTGCTAGCTTTCTTTTTATTGCTGCTTTTGATGAATTTGACAAGTCATGGTATACTGTTTTGCCATTTTTAGTCATCTGTATATTTTCTAATTTTTCTTTTATTTATTTGCTTTACTTACTGAATAACTGTTGCTTAATTTTCACTTACTTGAGCGTGTTTCAGTTTATCTTCCACAGTTGATTTCCAGTTTAATTTGTGCCCAAGAAGCTCCGGGGGGTACTTTTAATATTATCATACATGCTGAGACTTTTGTCTTGCCTCCCTGCAAGCCCCCCCTCTCCTTGGAGATTCATTGCTTGACCTGCGGTGGCTGCCCGAACCTCCTACATGGTGTCTGCACACTTCTTTTCATGGTCACTGTGACTCTTAGCTTCTGCCGGGAGCACTGGGTGCCAGACCTGGTGACTGGGGTGGACCAGGACGTGCCGCTATGTTTAACCAGTCTACCTGGCTGAGGGACGCCCCTCGGCACCGGCAAGCACTGTGTAATATCATGAAGAGCCTATGAAACAGGACATCCAGAACTGCTTCTGAAAAGGGCAAGAAGAATGGGGAATATGGTGGGGGAGGCTGACATCACTGTGTCTTACTGCAAGATTTTTTAAAATTTCAGCTTCAGTGTCTGTTGCGAGCACACTTCCTATGGCGTGAGCACTTCCTGCTCTTTGGTTTTCACAGTTATTGGTTTAAACGTTGTTTGGTCTGATGTGACAACAGCCTGTCCCATGCTCTCTTTGGTTTACCATTTGAGTGTTATAATTTTCCCATCTCTTTGCTGTCAGCACCAATGTGTACTTAAATCTGAGTCATCTAAATTGTAGATGCAAATCTAATTTTTCTGTCCATTCAGTCACCCTTCTTCTTTTCACTGAAGAGCTTAATCCAACATATTTAAAGTAATTGCTGGCAGAGAAGGTGTCCTTCCGCCATCGTGGCACGGCTCCCTGTGTGCAGCTGTTACCTTGTTCCGCTTTCCTCTCCCCCTGTCTCCCTGAGTTCTGAGACGTCGGTACTGCCACCCTCCACTCCTCCTCCTGGCGTGCTCTGCACCTCACGTGGGAGCTGTCTTCATGGTTTCTGTGGCTCACATTAAACGACTTGTAGTGGGGTTTGGGCTAGTCATTTTTACCAAGTACAAAAGCTCTGCCACCTTCTGGCCCCGATGCACACGTGATGCTGCTGAAGTCATGGCTTACATCTTTTTATTACTTTTCACCATTTTTCATTTAAAGAAATCTGTTTTTCCACACTTATGCTAGAACTCAAAGTTCTTTACCTGACACCATGACCACATCTTATCCTCTCCTGTCATCTTTACCTGGATTTTTACTTATTTTTATTTCAATGTAGATGTCTACTTTTATTATTTTTTTTCATAAATTTCATAAGAAATGATCTCAGCCTTTGTTCACCTGGAGAATTTTCATTTATTTTGGGAACAGCGGTTGTGCAGGCTGTGTAGTCCCAGTTGGTAGCACTCCATTTGTCCCACTGAGTGTGTCGTCCTGCTCACTGCCATGACCTGCTTTCTGCTCACCGCCATGCTGATGGAGTTGCCGGAAGCCTTTGCTCATGGTAAAGCGCTGCTTGCTTCCTACTTCCAGAGTCCTTGTTTGTGGCCCTTTGCACAGTGGCTTATGTGTCTAAGAGTGTCTTTCTTGGGGTTTATCTTTTGGAGATGCACTGCACTTGCAGGACTTTGATGTTCATCCACCCACAGCCTTGAGGAAGCTGCTTGTCATGGCTTCTTTGAATGAGTGCTACGAAGCTTTCCCTTCTCGTTTTTGGTGAGTTCAGTACTGAATACCTTGGAGTGTTCTTTAATACTTTAAGTCTTTTTTAGACTTTCATTATCTTTGTGAAATTTTGATAAGTTATCTTAAATTTTGTTCAACCCTGCCCTTCAACTTGAACTAGTTTCTTATAGAGCTTCTTTCCTGGATGTTTCAGCTTTTTAATTGAGTTCTTTAGTCCTAGGGACGCCTCTAGGTCCTCTATAATGTTTTATTCCTTGTTAGCTTCAAAGTTTTTAAACCATTTTTCCAGATCTCATTAACCACCTTGTTTGAGAGCTGTTTTCAGTTCTTGATGAATCAAATCACACACTTGTGTTTCGTGGAAGATGCTTTTAGGAGATGTCACCCGAGGCTAATGTTTCTGTTTCCTTGCTTTCACTCTTGATGTTGCACCTAGAGATGTTGCGCCAGCTCCTGCCTGCTGGTCTGCAGGAGCTCGCTGCAGGACAGAGCTGTGCACCAGGGTGCCTCGCCATCTGCTCTGAGGACCCCTCCAGCATCCATGCTGCCAAACCCACCAGCTCTGTTCATGGTGGCTCCTGGATATCAAGAGACATTGCTTCTTGGAATGCTTGGAGGCTGCTTCCCATTCAGAGAGATGCTATACTCCGCATGTTTTCTTTACCTCAGTTCTGCACTGAGCTGGGTAAAGAGGTTGTTCCAGCTGCAGCTTGATCTCAGGGGTCGCCTGGCTTCTTGAGCAGTCCAGGTTGCATTAGTATGCTGAGATGGGTGACACAGCCTAGGGCCTGAGGAAGCCCTACAAGGGGAGGTTGCAGACTACAGGGCTCTTCTCATTCATGAGAACAGCATGGTGCTCTGACCTCAGTGGTCAGCCTAAGTCCCAGCAGGGCCCCAAGGTGGATTCAACAGAGGCTGTTGCCCTGGGAAGACCTCAATAGAACCAGAGCTGTGGGGTGCTGCAGGGTACTTTCCCTCCAATTCCAGGAGGAGACAGGATCCCGCGGCACCATGGCCAGGCTGAGATCTCATTGATCTTCCCACCACTTTCGAGGTAGATCATCCATGGTCATCTCTGATGCAGGCTCTGCTCACCCAGCCTCTCCGCTCCTCCCTGTCATGAGTGATCTCTGTTTTGTAAAATTGCTCAGTTCCTGAGGGGAGGGAGAACCAGGACCTGCTCTTCTGCCGTCTTCCCAACACTCACATCCTCATGAAACAACCTGAGATCCCCAGGACCGGAGGGCAGGCCCACTGTGCTCACTGCTGGACTCCCACAGCTGGACCCAGGATTGCCGCCCAGAGGCCCTCGATGACTTAACGCATGGTGAGGTGCGAGATCTGCAGTGTCCGCCTGCAGCGGCACCGCTGATCAGGAACAGTGTGGAGCTACTTGTTCGGCCACGATCTCCTTCCCGCTGCACACTGACCCGAGATCAGATTGTGAGAACATTTTCTCTGCCAGTAAGAGCCGCAGCCACTCCTGTCCGACGATCATGGTCTCGTGGACTCCTGGTCTCTGTAAATCAGAGACGATCCACAGTTGTACTGTCTTGGTTTATTGAAATTAATTTTGTAATCTCTATCTTTTCTGTTTTTCCAGTTCTGTCAACAAATGAGCGAGCTTGGTTTCTAAGGTACCAAGTCAGAGAGACAACATGAGTTTAAAAACCTGGCTTGTATCTTAAGAGTCAAAAGCCTTACCAGGGATATCTTAAAGGTGAAAATGCTGGCCTTTAATCCATTATTCACAGGGTAAGAGGGGATAAGGGAATCCTTGGGGGTGGAAAGAGCTACTACAGGCTAGAGGCCAGGGCGGACCGCAGGCATCTCCCCACTGCCTGGTGGCGAGCACTTCCCCGCGGTGTCCCTGTCCGATGCCCTGCGAGGCTGCCCTTTCAAAGCTAACTGTTAAAAAGTAATATGATAACAAGAAAATGTTCCTTAATTGTATAAAAAAACTACACCTGAGTACTTATAACCACAAATATGCATTTCATGTTAGATCACATAAATGTTAACCCCCATGCCTTACCTTACTACACCTATCAGCATATTTCAGATATGTGTTAAATAGAATCCTTGAATAACATTGATGCTGAACACAATCTGTATTGGGGCATTTCTAGATTTTAAAGTTTTATTCATTATAAAATAACAGTGCAGTAGGAAAATTTGTCTTAAATCCTTATATGTCTTTGAGAATTTTTTTTCTTTTCTTTTCTCTTTTGGCAGTACTGGAGACTGAATTCAAGCCCTTGCACTTGCCAGACAAGTGCTTACTCTATGGAGCCATCTCCCTGGCCCTGATAATCTTAAAGGTTGGGTAATTTAGGAAGGGTTAGAAAAATTCTTGGCCTTGGAGATGGCTCAGTAGACTAAGCACTTGCCTGGAAGGCACAAGGATCTGAGTTGAGTCCCCAGTTCCACCAAAAAACGAACAAACAAACAGAAAAATTCTTCAGAGATCAGAGGAAGCTGCCAAAGGGCTCTCCCAAGTGTTCGCAGTGAATTGTATGTGACAGAAGACCCGTCTCTTCCAAAATCTTTCATCACTAATTAATGAAATATCTTCAGTTTTTTTCTAATCCAATAAATAAATTATAATTGCTGTTTGAGTTTGATATGTTTGATCCATAGTACATTAAAGCTTTCCGTTTTAATTGGTATTCTGAAATACCATCCATTATTAATTATTTAATTGGCAATTAAATAATTTTTCACTGTGAAAATTTTTAACAATTCCCATATATAGCTTGAAAGTTTTCATTTGCTTTCAATTTTGTTCTTGCCTACTTATTGATTAAAGATTTTATTCTGTTTGATTTTAACTTGGCTTGAGTATTTTTGCCAGTGTTTACTTTATAGAAATAATTATGTCTGGAACAACCCAGAGAATGCCAAATATGAAGACATCAAATGAAGCTATCTCTACTTGCAGGAGGAAACTAGCAGACAGATGAGGGTCACGCAGGCCTCACTTGCTGCAGAACCTGAACAAAATGATGATTTAAGAGCCCCACAGTGGCAGCCACCTGAGTGTCTCAACAAACACTTACTACTTTTTTCAATAGAAGACCCAGTGGACCAGTAATATAAGAAAGACACCCTGGCTGTTCCAGAAGGTAAAAGCATTGAAAACAAAAGAACTGTTTTCTAAATACACTGAATATACAAACGTAAGTTCATTATATTTGTTACAGTTCTAGCTAAAACCTTATCAACACCTGCCACTTTCATTGACTACATTCATGTCAACCCATAACCTAAATTGATTCCAATTATTCTTTTACTCAAATGGTCATGAAATGTAATTTAGTTGTTCTACATTTTTATCCCCTGACCCACCTATGTACAATCAGATACGCTCCATCTATTAAATACTGTAAATAATGCTGCTATGAACACTGGTTTATAAGCAGAAAGGATGCTACTTTTTTTTTTTTTTTTTTTTGGTGGAACTGGGGATTGAACTCAGACCCTTGTGCTTGCCAACAAAGCACTTATTCTACCGAGCCATCTCCCTGGCCCAGGATGTATTTTTAAATGTATACTATATGTATACTTAGAAGTGTCCATGAAAAAAAATTAAATCCCAGAGATTGAACCCATTTCCTTCAAAATGAGCTGCATTCCCAAAGTTTTTCATCAGTTGATGAGGAACACTAGGAAGTAGTGCTGAGCAGGAGCGAATACAGACCAACTGGCTTTCCCTGTTTGTGTGGGCATGAGCCCGAGGCCTGGGCCTTTGTCTGGAGATGGGCAGTGGACTCGGTAAGTGAGCCTCTGAAGTCGCTGGTCTCCGAAGAGGCCTGTATTAGCCTGGGGAGTGGGGACACCTCAAAGGACAAGGCGGGCTGGGGAGATGGCTCAGGGGAGTAAGTGCTTCCCAGGCAAGCATAAGGGTCTGAGTTCAATCCCCGGTTCCACCAAAAGAAAAAAAAAAAAGAAGCTTTAAAAAAAATTTAAAAAATTAAAAAGGACAAGGCAACAGCTGAGGACCCTAATTAACTGACAGAGAAGGTAGCTGCAGATTTCCCACTTCTGTGTTGAAAGCTTTCCTGGAGATAGACAGCACAGTTCTCCGAAATTAACACACGTATTATTTGGAGCTGTTGAAGGATTCCCAGGTCCTACCCAGACTCCTGCATTTTCTTCATTACCCTGCTCTTTTGTTTTAAAAGCTAATGAATACAGGTCTTTTTTTAATTAATTTTATTGAAAAAAATTGCAATGAGACAGTTTCAGAACAGGTTGATAAGAGAGTAACAACAATTGATACGTTGCATATTGTTTTCTTCTTAGTAGTCATTCATAGCACAAGGTGCAGACATGATATCCTGTCCAAACACTATTATTGCAAATCTTTCTTCTTAATGAAGTAAGAGAAAGTAACCATGTATCTATCCTATTTTGTATATGCAGACACTAAGTTGTCCTTCATTTATATTTCCTTTTTTCGTGTGAATACGGGTCTTTGTTCTAAGCCCCAGAAAAATCTCTGTGAGATGGACAGGATTTCCTGGAACTCTGAAATCACACTATTTGTCTCATTTATTTAAGCTGAGTGTGGGCCTTATCAACAGATGATAATAACTAGGGGGGATATTAACTTGATAATCAGTAATCATTTCATTTTTTTATTTTTTGGCAGAACCAGGAATTGAACTGACCCATACACTTGCCAGGAAAGCACTTATTTTACTGAGCCATTTCCTCAGCCCAGTAATTATTTTATTATAAAAACATGTTCTAAGTAATTTAAAAATTCAAATAAATGCAAAACTATATAAAAATATAAAGGTTGCTATAATAAAATGGAAACTGAATAACCATGAATTTTGTTTTTAGCTCCTTTATTCCTTAGTTCACGCTACATAATGATTATATCCATCTTTGGGAATTAGTATTATACAGGACCTTGGAAAATAAAACAATGCTATTAAAGCAACAATTGGCCTACTACACAATTGACAATGGTAGAACATAAGAGTCAGTAGAGCCCAGCACATTGACAGTTGTACGTACAACCACAACCACAATCGAAGTCAGGTCATTTTTGCACTCCCAAATCAAAAGACTCCACCTAGGAGCGCCACCTCCCAGTTCTCCCACTAAATCTGGGCAACCACTGAGCTGCTCTCTGCCTTCCACAGGTTTTCATGTGTCTCTGTTGTAATTGGTTTTACTTTGCTTTCCCTGTGCTTGAGTTGAACTTTCACTGGAGCTGGGGCTGTCAGCATACAACACCATGTCCAGCTTTATTAAACGCAGTTTCTCTTTTTAGCTAGCATGCAAGAAACCCTTAGCCAGAAGCAGTGGGCTACACCCACTGGAGCATGAGAAGCAATGACTAGAAACGCTGCTGAGACGGTGCTCTGGTGAACCAGGAGCTAGAGGAGGCGTCCTGCCAGGTGAGCGCAGCCCGCATTCCACGTGGTCACCCACGATCTCCTACATGGGGAGTCTGAGTAAGAGGAAAATCACTGCTGTGCTTTTATTTTCCAAAATTTGTAACCAACGAACTATCATAAGAAGATACCTGGACGCCCCAGCTTCAGGGCGGCCACCTAAACCCCTGACCAGCACCCTGCTAAGGTGCTCAGGGTATGCAGAACATCCGGAGGCTGAGTGAGGCTCTCAAAGGGCCAGGAACTAAGGGACAGGGAAGGCAGGCACACCCTGCCGTCCTGGAGCAGAGAAAGCCGCCTGCTAGCAGAAGCCGCTCGGACGGGGCTGGAGTCAGCAGCCAGCGCCGCACC
This sequence comes from Ctenomys sociabilis, assembly GCA_004027165.1. Taxonomy (NCBI): domain Eukaryota; kingdom Metazoa; phylum Chordata; class Mammalia; order Rodentia; family Ctenomyidae; genus Ctenomys; species Ctenomys sociabilis. The sequence goes on from PVKA01001738.1 coordinate 28,460, forward strand.
GGCGTCGAGCGGGGAGGGGCGGGGACTGTGCGAGCTGACTGAAGGGGCGACGCTTACCCTGCTTCAGTTTTTGACAGCGCATCCACCAGAAGCGACCGGACAGAACGTCATCGTTTCGGTTCCGTCCTTCCCTATCTCCTCCTTCTCTTATTAGTCACTGTCCGCCTAACTGGACAAACACAGCTGACTCACTGCAGCGGTCAACAACGTTCACCCCGCTGTCCCCGAGTCAGCATATTGGAAACAGCACTTCACTCTCCTGCAGCGCACAGCGCCCCGCGGGCTGTCACAGGGGCTCGCGGCAGCAGAATCAGCCAGTCACCAGCGAGCACATGGATGCAGAAGTCCAACGAAGCTCCAAGTCCACAGGTGATAATAAATCCACTGGCTTTGCAATCCAGGCCTGGCTGCTGTTGGAGCTGGCCTCTGCTCCAGAGCTCCATGCAGGGCTACGGGCTCACAGCAAGACATAAAGATTTTAGATTTTTACATTAATTATTGTTAGGAGTAGTAGTAGTAGTAGCAGTAGTAGTAGTAGGTACAGGGTCTTACAGCTCAGAGTCCTAGTGACCCTCCTGTCTCAGCCTCCTCAGTGCTGGGATTACAGCCATGTACCACCACACCCAATTTCAGGGCCAGAACAGCATACTAGGTGGTACCAGGGATCAAACTCAGGATCTTGCGCTTAGCAGGCAGTCACTTAGACCGCTGAGCTATTGGCACAGCCCTCATGGTGAATATTTTAACTGCAACATGAATTTTCTGAAAACTTTCAAGATTAAAGTGGAAAATTAAGTCTACAGATTACACTTTAAGGCTCAGTTTCACCCTAAAATCTTAATGTAAATGGAGGAAAGGCTAGCTGATATTGTAACAGCATGACATAAGGTAGCCAAGAGATGTAGGATGTACTGTGCCTCTAAATTTCCTAAAATCTCCCTCTGGGTTACTTTTTTATTAGTATTTTTGCAGATGAAGAAACTGAGGCTTATAGCACCTGAGTGAGTCCGGGTCATACAGTCAAAAGTGTGAGAGTTGAGGCAGAAATTCGTAAGTTCAAATGAAAATTTACTACTCTAAAAATATTGCTTCTCAGTATGAGATTTATTTGCAATATTACTTTGAAGTTAAAACACATCACCATAATCATTTACTTTCAGGTAATAAGAACTAGACGTGCGATAAGGAGGACTCCAGCACCCGCGGCCTCATCCGGGCTCTAGGGGGAGCTTTGCGGCGCTGGTGGTGGCTGGTAGCTCGGCTTCCTGCACCTTGGCTGTGTATGGCCTGGCGTGTTCGGAACTGTAGGTGGTACCAGGGATCGAACACAAGTCTGTGTGCTCGCCAGGCAGGCACTTAGACCTCTGAGCTATCTCTCCAGCCCCTAAATATGATTTCTTTTTATTAGTAAGCAATCACCAATAGCTCTTTTTGTATGCAAATATGGGAAATATATGCCTGCTTCTCCTTCACTGCAGTTAGATTTTTGATTGTGTTTCCAAGTTAAAGAAAAGCCAACATGTTGCCAATTTAGAGAATGAGTTGTAAGATAAATGTATTATTTTACACAGATACACACACACACACACACACATGCACGCACAACCTCACTAACATATATTGCTCTTAGGAAAACATACACGTAGAGAAACCTGAGTCCTGTCTTTGTCCATCTTAACACCCAAATTGGATCAGCTACACAGCTTGCCTGACCGATTGTGTAGGAATTGCTCAGGACAGCCCAAACCAGCAATTAGGGCCCTTGAAATCAGCTTAGCAGCCAGCAGGCAGGACACGGGGACAGCGAGGACGGAGCTGAGCTTCCTGGTAACCTGGCTGGATAGTAGAGCCAGACAGGGCTCTCTCCAGGGAGGAGCGAGGCTGTGCCACCTGGGACCAGGACAAGGACTGTGGAATGAAACTACGTTAGGCACCTGAAGCCACACCATGTTTTCACCGGCTTGTTTTTTTTTTTTTTTCATTATTATCATTTTATTTTGAAGAGTAAAACAGAAAAGCAAGAACAAAAGTAAGAAACAAAGACAAAAACGGGATAGCATACAATACACATTACAGATTTTCAGAACAATAGCTGATTAACAATAGTTGACAAATTATCTATTTTTATGATCAAATCTGTTGCCCAGATTAACAGATTGGACATATTGATTATTATTAACTTGTTTTAAAAACTATGTTCTTTGGCTTTTGTGGCTTTTACCTGGGGATGGATTGCTGTTCTGTCACTCTTCTATTTAATGCTTATGCTAGGAAGACCTAAGTGTCAGGCTCAGTTAATTGGCTCAGCTGAGCTTGGATCACAACAGAGCAGGAGAAGAGGAGCACGTGCTTTCTCCAGTGCGTGCGGCCTTCCTGGGCATGGTGGCCCATTGTGTGCAGAGGCAGAGTCCCCTCCCCTCCTGCTGCCTCCTCTCCTTTCTGCAGCCCCTCCCTTCTACGCCCTCCTCCTGCTGCCCCCACCTCCCATCGTCCCCTCCCCTCCTGCTCCCTCCTCCCTTCCCGCTGTCACCTCCGCCCGCTGCCACCTCCTCCTCCTCCCATTGCCCCCCCTCCTCCTGCTGCCTCCCCTCCCGCTTCCCCCTCCTCCCGAGGGCCCCATCTCCTGCACCCCAGCTGCCCTCTGCTCATATTTCCTTCCATGGTGCACACTGAGGTATGCGTTTGCTTTGCGTTTCTCTCCCAGGGAAGCAGTCCACTGTCCTGAATTCCTCATGGACCGAATGCCACGGGACTCCGCGGGAATCCTTTCCTCCACGTGTCCTGGATGGCTCCACAGCACTTTATCTGTGTAGCATGTGTCATTTGTCAAAATGCAACCTTTCTCTCCATCTGGAGAGCTTTGCTTCCCCCAGCATGCACTTCCTCAGAAGGCTCTCCACAGATCCGCAACAACCCGGGATCCTCAGCCCACCAGCCAGGGCAGCGAAGTCTGGGCAGACAGAAGGAGAAAACAGGAGTCATGTAGGTGCAGGAGAAGTGAAGTTTGTGTAAGACTTCGGAGGAACCGCTTCTCTTTTAAATAGCATTGGTTATAAAACAACTTCAAGCATAAGGATCTAAAACATCAGTAAAATGTTCCTTGGAAATTGTCTACGAGAAAGAAATGCTTTCTTAGGCCTTTGAGTTGCAAAAGTAGTGGAACTCATACACAACTCCTCATGTATCATTTCTTTCTTTCTTTCTTTATGTATTTTAGTGAAGAGTCTACAGGGTGTTCAGGGTATCATTACTAGATCCAACTCTTAGTGCTCCTCCTGTTTACAGCCTCCCAAGAGCTGAGATTACAGGCACGCACCACCACGCCCAGTCTCAGTGTGCCCCGGACCGGGCCAGCATGGCAGGTCTGGGGATTGAACCCCGGTCCCCTGAGCCTGCTTGCAGGTGCTTCAGTCTGATGAGCTATTTGGCCAGCCCTTCTCCCCATGTATTTTTTAATGCTTGGTGTTTTATTACAACTAGATACAAATAATAGTCTCAACATCATAACTACAACTTGTATGTGCATTATTTATTCCATTTTGATTTGACAGAGAAATCTTATGGCTCCTTTGTTTCTTCTTCTTTATCGTTAGAGCACAGAAGTCAGTCCAGTCGGTCTACCTTAAAAGCAACTTGTGGGCAAGGCCTTGTGCATGGCCATCATGATTCCAGAGTGAAGCCCTTGGGAGCAATTTCAGGAATGTGGTCTTTGCTTTTCCTCAAATTTCCTTGGTATTGAGCAACGTTGTTTATTTGCTGTGGCCTAAATAGTCTCTTCATGCGTTGTGTTTGTTTTTCTCCGGTTCATTTTTATTTCCTCAGTAGAAGAGCTTTATGTCAACAGATACTTTTAAATTAGCAGTTTTTAAAATTCATAATATACCTTGTGTTTTAGAAGGTTTTACATTTACAACCAAACATATTCTAACATCTGCAGGAGTTATACACATGGGAAATTGTGGGAAAAACAGTTACATCCTAGCAGGATACTGGACATTGAACAAGTTTATTGGGCATAAACGGGGAACTTGGGCAGAAAATGTTCACATTCACAGCTGGTTTCATAACACATATGTCGCGTAGTTTTATGCTGCACTTGTGAATACCTACAGTGTATGTATAAGTATAATGAATATGGCGTGTACAAAACATAATTATCTATGTTTCGTAGTAAAGTCTACAAACGTAGGTGCACACCCATACTGTGTACGAGTCCCGGTGCTGCGCAGGACGCTTTTCCCCGGAAGCTTCCCGAGGACATGCTGTTTGCCTGCTAAAATTCGCGATTTGGCGGGACGAGGGAGGCTGGGGCTCTGCCCATCCCGGGTCAGCCGGCAGGGGGTGGCTGCGGGTGCTGCAGACGCCTGCCTGCTGCGCCAAGCTCCAGAAGGCGCAGAACGTGCCCTGAGGAGCAGGAGTCCCAGGGCAACCGCACAGACTGCTGCGACCTTTAGGGACAGGCCCGGGCGGGCGCGTGGGAACGCAGCCGCAGCCCAGCAGCTCGGCCGTGCCCCTCAGCACCACGCCCGCCTCAGGCTGGTCCTTTCTCCTACTGCTTTGATGGCGCATCCCGGCCACTGCTTGCTTACTCCACCTTGCCAACTCGCAGATGGGGGTACACAGGGGAGCACAGGAGCGCTACGCTGCCGCACCAGCTGTTTGGTGAAGAAGAGAAAGAAACCCAGCCCCCGGGATTCAGCGGGCTATTATTCCTCTCCTCATTTTCTGCTGGAATATTGGGGGCACGTGCGCGCATATGCAGAGAACCGCAGCGGAATAGTGTGCCCGAGTGTACGGGGCGAGACAGGTAAGTGGGCACACGTCGTCTCAGAAGCATTGGAAAACCTGAAAGTCTCATTGATCTCTGCTTTTATGAGCTGAGTTTGAGAAAAGGAAACAATAATGGCGGAGAGATTACAGCCCTTCATAGCCAGCCTCTCAAAGCAAGAAGTAGCAAGCAGACCCTTTTGAGCACATTTTACTTTATTCACTCAAATTCCTCTTAGGAACAAATATTTTAATCAAATGTATTTTATGTTTCATCCTTTTTTATAACTTCCAAATCTCTGTTAATAAGTTTCCTCTGTTGGGGCAATGGAATAAAGATTAATCATTTCACTTTCTTTGTGTCTTAAAGCACCAATCCAGAGTTCAATCAGAACCTGAAATTAGCTACTAAATTAAAGTCTCACCTGATTTTCTACCTTTCTCATGGAAATTAGGTGCAATTATTAATGAGATTTTTAGTTATAATTCCTTTCTATCTAATAAAATTTCATGAAACAAACACAACAGAAAAGAACAGAAAAAAACAATCTAAAAGCAATTTCTTACCGGTGAGTTTTGACATAACATCTTTGTCTTGATATTCCCCACACAATTCTTTCTGCACAGCGGCTTCCTCCCTCAAAGCACATACCCAGAGACCCTCCTGCAGCACCATCCTAAAGTTTATTCTGTTTCACAGACTTGTTTATGAATGCACTTAAATCACAAAATTCTGTTTCAATAATAGTTTCTCACATAGTCTATGCCCTCTTTTGAAACATAGAAGCGTTTTCAAGGTCAGCGATCAAGGTGTGATGAGCTGTCTGGAATATTCCAGCCAAGGTGATCCCCAAGTTCAGAACTACGAAGTCTGATCAGCATCAGTATGCAGTTCTGCTCCCAGGGGTGCTTTCTGCCCAGTCCTCCAGGGAGGGGCTGGGCCCGGGGTCCAGGTGATGCTGTAGGTAGCAGGTCATCCAGACCTCCTACCTAAACACTCCTGGGCTGGAGGCTCCATACTGATTAGACCAGAAGGAGTGTCAGAGGCACCTTGGCTTGCTCCTACCAGAAGAGGTCAGCACTGGCAATGCTGCAGGTGTTTTCAGAGAGCCTTCACTGCCAAGAATTCAGTGGCATCTGTGTCTCTGAGGCTGTCTCCCACCAGGAAGACCTCATCCCTGTATTTCTGTGGTGGCCAATGTGGTCCCATCCATGCAGTCACAACACCCACAGCCACTGCAGTTACGGCAGGCTTCCCTCCTGCTTAAGCTGCGTTTGCGGCCTGAGCAGAAGAAAGTGTGCTGCTTGTCACAGTGGACCTGAGAAGGGAGACTGAGGCACAGACTATCACGCTCTGCGCCTGGCTTCCCAGGTCAAAAAGAGCTTCCAAGGCCACAGAAATTTATTCGTGAAAGGAGCATTACCATGCAGGAAGAAGCAGACCAACAGTTCCACTTCCTAGGCAGAGCTGCTCTCTGTCGCGGGAGTGTATGAGTTCCCAGAAACCCTGCCTCTTCCTCTCCTCGGCTGCAATGGGAACTGCAGGCCTCGCCTCCTACAAAGGGTTTGACAGCATCCCTTCCTGGGCCTCCAGGTCCTCCATCCCGTGGACTGTGGAGGTGGCCAAGCTGGGCTCTGATGAAAGTGGAGTGGCCTGGCACCCAGTGGCACCGTCTCTATTTGTTCAGCTGGCATCAGGCTACCAATAACCCACTGCATAAGAGTGTAGCTCAGTTCCACATAAATAAGTGATTATTTTCCTAAGGCTTCCAAGTGCTATTTATATAAGAAATAATTTCTCACGTATCTGTTTTAAGACATTAATACTCAGTGGGGACTCTAAAAATTGTTGAATCAGATAATTTTCAATAAAAATATTTTTCATCACCAGTCGAGGAATAAATGAGCCATGGCTTCTCCTTACCAGGTCAGCTCTTGCAGCTTTCTCTTTTGTGGCATGTGGAGTACATCAGTATGTAACATGTACCAGCTTTCTGTAGCTAACTGTTCCAACTGACCCTGGACCAGAGTGCTTTCAGGGGAGCGAGGGGCTTGGGTCTGGGTTTTTTTTTGTTGTTGTTGTTAGATTTCTGCTTTGCGAGTCCCTGTATGGTGAGTTTACTGGAAAATTGGAGAAATTAAAGGTCAGCAGTGACAGGAGTCTGGGAACAATTCCAAACTGGTGCATGTACAATGCAAGGGTCCTGACACTGTGCCAGAGCTTATTTCTTTTGTTTTTTAAAATATTTATGGGTCAGGGAGATAGCTCAGTAGAATAAGTGTTCACCTGGCAAGCACAAGGGCCTGAGTTGAATCCCCAATTCCACCAAAAAAAAAAAAAAAAGCCAAATATTTATTTATTTATTTGTTACAGGGTCTCATTATACAGTTCAGACTCTAGTGAACCTCCTGCCTCAGCCTCCCCGGAGCGGGGATTACAGGTCTGCATCACCATGCTCTTTTCAGTGGTTGGCACAGCGCAGGGCTGGCATCACAGGCAGTGCCAGGGATCAGCTCGGGTCCCTGTGCCTGCGGGGCAGGCTGGGAGGCAGCCAAGCTATCTCTCCAGCCCAGACGCTGTTTCTTAAACATGTGAATATTAAGAAATTAAATCAGTTCTACGGGAGTATGGCTTGATGGACCCAGAGGCCAAAGGGGCTTAAGGATCGTGAGTCCTGTTCCTCCCGAATCATGGTGTGGCACAAGCTGCCATTGAGGCACAATGGCTTTATTGGGCAATGTTCTGTCTTGAAGTCTCTTGGTTCCAAATAAAAATTTCCTGAGATAGGTTTAAGGAAGCACTGTAGCCTGGTATACTGATGCACACCTGTAATCCCAGCCCTCAGGAGGCTGAGGCAGAGGGTCACTTCAAGTTTGAGGCCAGCCTCAGCTAGAAAGTGAGTTCAAGGCCAGCCTGAAATGCATAGTGAAACACTGTCTCAGAATAAATAAATAAAAAAAAATAAATAGCAATGTGATACAAATAGTCCAGGTATTGATATAGGCCTTACTTTGCCTCTACTGGGTGTTTTAGTTGATGAGTGGGTTGGTTGACCAGTGGAATCTGCACGCGCTGTCTAGAGTGGCTATGCAAAGGCTTGATGAACTGTACAGCATTGTTCAAAGGCCACATGTGACCCTAACTGGGTGATTATGAGCTCCTGGTGGCAGCACTGTCACACACATGTGCGTTCACATCACCCAGAAGTGCAAGATCCACTGGCTTTCTCTTCCCTGGTATTGTCACGAGAAGAAGAGACTATTGATCAAAAAGCATCAAATAATGCTTTTCAACTTCAAATTCAAGCCCATTTCAAATGCAGACTTTCCTTGCACACGAATATTACTCTGATGAGCCCCGACAAGCTCACAGGACGTGTTCCAAGCAAACCCTTAGCAAGCAGTGATCACTGGCAGCCATACTACTGTGTCTTCCTGGGTGGTAGGATGGAGAGTCAGTGACTGCCTAGAAGAGGCAGGAGGAAAACAGGAAGCAGAGAGAATAGCAGCGGGAAAGGCAGGTGTGGGCTGCCGAACGAGGCATTCCTTCTTCTGTGGGACAGCAGCCTGTGCGAGTTGTGGCTCTCCGTGCTCCTCCTCGCTGAAATCAGAGCAGCTGAGTGGGCACTGCGAGTCTGCCGAAGCAAGGCCGAAACAGGGCACCATGAAGAAGGATTCAGTCGAGACATCTAATGCAATTCACAGACTAATTATGGATTAAGGTACTAAAAAATGCATGCGATTTCGCTTCTGAGGCACCAGCTGAATTTTCATCTTGAGATGCCATATTTGGCTACTCATTGCAGTGTGACTGGGAGAACATAACTTTATTATGCACCTTGCTGTGTGCCAACAGTGCGAAAACTGAGCTTCAGAACCTGCTCATCTGCACAATGAAGCACATCCGCTGGACCAGAGAGACTCTGTGGACTCTGTCACATTCAGTGGCAAACCACATGAAGACAGATACTTTCCATGATGTGCCAAAATCACTGCTATTAGAGAGCATCATTCTCACCAAAATAAACATTATAATCTTGATGATGTGCACACAAAGCATTAGATTCAAATTTAGTTCCTTTGTTGAGAAACTTTAAGGCATAATTTTCATGTAAGCCAAAGCCAGAGGAATAATAGAAAATGAAGCTCTTGGAAATTTATATCGTAAGAGTCCCTGATATGTGTTTATATGTAAATTAACTTGTAAATGCACATATATCGCATATGTATAGCTATGGAATTAGTTCATATAAAAGTCACATGTGTGTTTCAGATGTCCTGGTTGTGACATGCCATTCATTACAAAATGCTTACTGGCCTTCCTGTGTAGATGACTTGATTTTATTTGCATTGTCCATATTTTTTTTTACTTTGTTCTCATCAAACTACTGTACTTTTCCACTTCTTCCTTGTTACAGACCAGAGAATGCCTGGGTGAAAGCATTGCTCACCAATGCTTGTCTTCTTACATTTGCCTTCAGCAGGGCAGTGGATGTGCCCTGAGAGGGACGCTCGGTGACAGAAGTCATACTCAAGCTTGGGTATCGCACGGCTTCACTTAGGCAAGAAAGCCAAGTTATAAAGAGCAAGTGAAACGCTGCATCTGTATGGCAGGAAGGGGTAAACTTGACCTTCTCAACTGAGAAGGGGCCCCGAGAAGTGCGGAGGGGGGAAGAGGGACACAAAGGAAGGGGAGACGTGCAGGGTGCGGACCAGCGCTGCGCATGGACTGCGTGTTGTCTATGAGGAGCACATGCTGATAGGAAACAAAGAGAGACAACGAACAGAGGCTGTGCAGCTCTCCAGAAAAGCCAAGCACCATAGAAAGGCTCCACAAGGGGTGCAGTAAATGGCTGCACTGTACGTTTGCACTGATTTGAAAATAACTTCAAAGCAATATGCACGATAACATTTCAAATAAAATTCTGTAGTCAGCAATATACCTCAGTAGAAAGAAAATAGGCTGTATTTAGTAGGATAATACCTTAAGAAAATAATTCCTTTTTAAAAAAAGTATTCAGCATTTTAAATCATGTTATTTAATAACTTGAAAACATAACTGCTGTGTATCAGCAAAGGAAATGAGGGCGCAAGAGGCAGCTCAGCCATCTGTGAGGGCCGCAGAGGCAGCCCAGTGGTCTATGAGGGCCGTAGACGGGGCTATGCGGGGCTCAGAGGGGTCTGTGAGGGCCGTAGAGGCAGCCCAGTGGTCTATGAGGGCCGTAGACGGGGCTATGCGGGGCGCAGAGGGGTCTGTGAGGGCCGTAGAGGCAGCCCAGTGGTCTATGAGGGGCGCAGAGGGGGCTATGAGGGCGTAGAGGGGTCTGTGAGGGCCACAGAGGCAGCCCAGTGGTCTATGAGGGCCGTAGACGGGGCTATGAGGGCGTAGAGGGGTCTGTGAGGGCCGCAGAGGCAGCCCAGCAGTGTAACGCTCCCTCCTGGAGGAGCTCACACAAGCGCTCAGGACCACAGCTGAGTCCTCGGCACCACGTGTCCCACCAGCCCCATCCCCAGGGTGGGCTGCGCTGGCCACACACACAAAAGTAAAGCAGTGTGAACCATTACAGGATTGCGATTAATATTTTATAGAAACAGTTTGGAGCGCACCTCAGGTTACAGGCCTCACTTCCGTGCTGTATTTGCATGTCGTTGTTTCACAGCATTGAATCTAATTACAGTGCAACACTGTCATGGAAACCAAAATGACCTTGTTTAAGTATTTGTAGTTTTGTGAAACTTTCTGATTTGACCAGATTTTAGAGAATTTGTCTAAAACTAAATGCACAGAAGTCATGAATGTTTAAATTTCAAATAGTTGTTTATTAAGAAATGCTTGATCATTTGAGAAATGCAAATGAAAACAAAACTGAGATCCCGTCTTACTGTAGAAAGAGTGGTTATCATTAGAAATCAACCAATAACTAGTGCTGGTGAGGCTGTGAGACAAAAGGAAGCCTTGCCCACTGGGACTGCCGCTGTGGAACTCAAGGAGGAGATTCCTCAGAGACAGGGATTTCAGGGCCCATCCGACCCAGCTGCTCCCCTTCTGGGTATTTTCCTAGAAGATCTGAAAGCATCACACCATAGTGATATGTGTGCACCCATGTCTAGAGCAGCACCAATTCTCATGGCTAGACCTTGGAGACAAGATGCCCAGCAACTGAGGAACGGGTAAAAAGATGTGTTATTTTTATACCGTGGAGCTCAACTATAAAGAAAGAAAAATGAGGCTTTTATAGGTAAATGGATGCAACTAGAGATCATATTCATAAGTGAAATGAATCAGATCCACATGCAAACATGTATGGTCTCCATAATACAAGAAACTGAAAGAGTAAATAAATTCCAGAAGATACAATAGATACTGTGAAAGGGAAAATATCTACCAGGGAAAGGACAAAGAAAGAAGAAAAGAGATGATTGATAGATAGATGATAGATAGATAGATAGATAGATAGATAGATAGATAGATAGATAGATAGATGATAGATCAACAGTATATTAATAAACAACTGTTGGAGATTTAAACATCTGTGACTTCTGTGCCTTTTGTTTTGGACAAACTCTAAAATCTAGTCAAATCATTTTTACATGCTTATATCTGTAATCTGGACAACTACTTTGCAGATAATAATATGCAATATAACAACCATTGTTGATTTCTTATATCTTGTTTCAAATTTTCTACCATTTTTAATTTTTTTACTTATTTTTATTACCTTTTAAAAAATAACATGAGCTGGGAAAAATGCTCTTTTAACAGAATATATTCTAATTTTTTTTGTAATACTGCTTCTGAAGGTGGACAGGAAGATTAAAGAAGCTGCAAGGCTATGAATAGCAAAGCATTTATTGATACATAAAATTTAGTTCAACTAATCATAGAATATTTCAGTACACTTTTACTTGGAATAAGTTGGCCACACTTAAAAACAAAATAACTAAAGCGAAGTGCACAGAGTGAGAAGACCAGATCTTCAGAGATGGAAGCACCAACCGCTCCCAGGGTGGGCTCTCCACAGTTAGCCGCTGACCCACAAGTCGGTCGTCCCGGACTCAGGCAGAAGCCTCTCCGCACACCTGCTAGGTCTTCCTGCACATGGTTCCAGGGCCTGGTGGCTGGTCGTTAAGCCTCGGAGTCCCCCAGGGGCATAAGTGTGGCGGCACAGAGGCACTTTCTGTGAAGACAATTCCCACAAGGCGTGGTTGGAGTCCTTGGCTCACTGCCTTCTTTGTGCCACGCCACGCAGTGTGTGCCCTCCTGTGCCCTCCAGGTGCCACCTACTATGGTGTGGCAAAGTGAGAAGGCCCCTCCGGTGTTCGGCAGGTGCTGAACCATGATCTTGACCTCTGAACTTGGAACTAAATGAGATCTTTTCTGTACAAGAAACCTAGATGCAAGACTGTTCCCCATTTTGTCAAGTTACAAAAACATGGTCGAACACAGAAAATTGGTTCTGCAGAGCAAAATTACTGGTAAAATGACATTGGACAATAGGAAAATGCCTTTAGAAATGGGTAATGGCAGAGATTAGAGGAACAGGCTAGAAAGCCATCTCTATTGCTATAAATGGACCATTAGTGGTGACTCTGTGGAGAAAGCAAGAGACAGAGAGCCCGGAGAAAACGACTGAGAGCCATGCGCTGCTCACGCCAGAGCACTGGCAGCCAGCAGCACCGCTCCCGCTGGACCCCAGGGCACTGCCCGTGCTCATCACGGCTGCATGGGAGCTAGGTCCTGCCAGCTGGGCCTCAGCCTCTGGCTCTGTGGACGGCCAGCGCAGGGCTGGGGATGCAATCTTAGTAAAAGGCATCTGACATTAAAGCACTGAGATTTTCCCTGAGAACTGGGGTCGAAGCAAAACTGGGAACAAGATTTAGAAATTTTTCATCTTGACAAAAAAAAAAAAAAAAAAACATGGTGTTCAGGGGAGAACCTATCACACATTTGAAAGTCATAAATCAAACATCAGTTGTGAAATGTATCATAAGTGCAGACCAAATTAAAAGATACTCAGTGAATAGGTCTATTCTACTGAAAATATAAAATTCATATTAAGATAACAAAAGTGAGCAATTATCAGAAAGCAAAATGTAGAAAGAGGGAAAATTACTGAGGAGGAGATGTTTTATATTCCTCTTCACACAGATTCATATAAACTTCCCTAACACGTACACACATTTATGGGAGGACTTGCTTTGACAACCATTTTCCAGGATAACCAGGTGTGGAGTGCTTGAAGAATGAAACTTCAGAAACAGAACAGAATTAGTATTTCAACTCCACAAGGTATGACATGGGACCATCAGAACGCGGAAGCAGCACCTCTGTTCATCCATCTGAGTGGCCCCTCAGCCCTCAGGACCCGTGGGAAGGCACGGCTCAGGGCCCTTATGTAATTGATGTATCAGTCAAGAGCAGAGAAAGTGGAAAGGGGCTTCTGAATTTGTCTTCTGCTATCATAACTTTCCTACATTACATGTATGAAGTTAATACCCAGATGCTCTGTCTCACAATTCTGTAATCAGCATGCGAAGAAAAATGGACATGAATTGAAAATGGCATTTATTTAAAGAAAATATGAAAGTGGTCAAGAATAATACCACAGGCCCTGCCAGCCCCACCCCTGGAAGGACTGAGCTGGCCACCAAGACCAGGCATGGTGGCGCATGCCTGTAATCCCAGGGTCAAGGAAGATGGAAACAGGAGGATCAGTAGGAGTCTAAGCTGCATAGTGAGATCCTGTACCAAATACATAAACAAAACAAAACGATATCATGAAGACATTCTCAGCATCATTAATCTAGGAGGAATGAAATCAAAACCAAAATGAAATAGCACTGTATTCTTATTAGGATGCTAAGAACAGGAACAGCAGCAGCAGCAGCAACAACAAAAGAGTAAAAGTTGCCAAGCATTGGTGGTGCAGAGTGATTGGATCATTTTTGTATTTGAAGCAGGAATATAAAAGCACTGTAAGTATAATGAAAGATGCTAATGTAACAAAGAGAAGAACCCATGGGAATGCTGTGACAAATTCCTAGCACCACATGGAAACAGGACTTCTTTATTTGAAAAAGGTGAAATCTGATGATGAAAACCTGTCTGAATGTTCATAGAAGCCAGTAGCACCTGTCAAAGCATACTATTTTTTGCTCAGGCATGAAAAGCTGAAGCCATACACAATGTTCAAATAAAGCTAAAGGAGGTAGAAGAAGGGAGAAAATGAACAAGTGCAGTGGACGAGGGGCCACAGCCGTGGTAATCTGTGTGTGCTGGTAGGAGGCAGAGACCCTGGAGATGAAGAATAATCACAAGGTCCAAGCATGTTTGGGAAAGGATCCCACATTCATATGAAAAATGCAGGGAAAAGGACAGAGAAAAATGCTCCCTGGTAACATAGAGAAAGAGAGAAATAGATGAGCTCTGTCGATTTCTGAAAAGGCAGTTCAGAGTAAGGTCATGCAGATGGCACTGCAGAGTGGTAAAGCTCCTGGAAGGCTAAGACTCACTAAGGTACATGCAACCAGCTATCGTGTGTGAGGCAGAAAGTGGCAAAGGGAGGAGGAACAGAGAAGCTGGCCCTTCTACGAGGGACGTCAAGCTGCGCCTGCATGTGGTGCTCCTAGCTCATTACTGCTCTTGCTCTCAGGGCATCCTGTTTGCTCTGTGTGGATCGTGTCTCTTCCCAAAGCACTAACTGCAGGCCTTAAAAGGAAGGGAGTCCTGGATTGAGGGAATTTTACAGTCAGGTCTGGGGCAACTTAGCCTCCAAAGGGATACAGATAAGAATGGAAATGAAAGCCTTCAAGACAGTCATGAGGAATCTATGAACACTGCCAAGAAGAGAAGAGGGGACAGGAAGAATTTTGCACAGAGTATTTCCTAGTAAAATAGTGGTAAAACAAAGAGCTGCAATTTTGTTTCTATAATTACATGATGAATTCCATTAAAAGCAACTGATGTATGACCACTACTAGGTTTAACGCTGCTGGAAAATAAAGAACTTGAATAGAATAAAAGTGACACCTTAGAGTTGAAGTCATACATTTCCTTACAACAGAAATACCTCCCCGTTTCTCCCCGGATCACATGGCCAGGTCGAGCCACTGCCAAGCAGCAGGAACCTTGCATGCATCAGGAGAGGTGCGAACTACGTCAGCATTCCAAGTGTGAGCCACGTGAGTCTCTCCACAAGGCTTCTGTCTGCACTAAGTCGCTAAGAAGAAAACCATAAAGGATGAGTGAGATGGTCTATGTCAGACCCACAAAGAAATTTATCGAAACGCTGTACTTAACATTGAGTAAAACAAGAGCCAGCAACCACAGCAACCAAAGTGAGATTTGATCAGCTCCTAGGGAAGAACCCAAGGCGTTCACAATGAGTTTCACTGCCAGTCTTATTTAAAATGTGTTGGCTGATGTATTTATTTAAAAGCAAAGTTTCTCTAAACTGCCAAGGTTGTGCCTGAACTTGTGCTCTTCTTGCTTCTTCTTGACCCAGTCTCCCCAAAAGTTGGGATAACAGGCAGACGACCACACACCTGATTTATAGTGTATTTTTGACAAAAGAGCTTTGGATATATATATCCTTCTTAAATGATTCTTTTTTTGGTGGAACCAGGGATTGAATTCAGACTCTTGCACTTGCCAAGAAAGTGCTTATTCCACTGAGCCATATATCCCCAGCCCAATATTTTGTTATTGTCATGTAAACACATGAAGAAAAAATGACCCCCAGATTTGATTCAGTGATACCAATTTCTTATTTTTTATAGCTTTGGCATTTACAAAAACCTTAGCATCATTTTTTCCAGAGAAAGATGTGGCTAAGGAGGGAAACCTGCAATAGCTTCTGGGAAGGGCAGGATTGCACTTGCGCGCAGTGTGACGCTCATTACCCATTTATTGAAAGAGGCAGGATGGAGCCTGGCTAGTCCTGGGTTTGTATTTGCTGTCAGTGAAAAGAAATGACTGGGAGTAAGCTTCTCTCTTTTGGACAGAGTCATGAGTATTTGTAGGAGTTAAGAGAAGCAGTGTTACAATTTGGGGTGAGTGGGAACTTCTTGGCAAAGTCGCTGTGAAGTCCCATCTGGGGAGAGCGTGGGGGGGGTCCCTGACCACGAAGCTGACCACGAAGTTCAGTGTGGCAATGTCAAGTCTGAGGGGAAAAAATTCCTGTTTCTTTTTAGACTTTTTCTAGAAAATCGCATCTCCTACCATATGAATAAATATATATTCTTAGTGTACAGTCTCTGGGGGTTACCAAGAGAGGCACAGCAGCAGCTGGACCCGTGGGGCGACATTCACTGTGTCCTGGCTGTGGACACCCTGCCGCGTCCCCTGACGGGGATCTGACCATCCTGCCGGGCGTTGAGGTACCCTGGCGGCTCCAAGGTACAACACACAATGAAGTCAGCCAGCCCTACCTGTGCATCCCTGGGTACACAGCAGCGGAATCGGTGGGCCTCCCCTCCCGAGCACCCACCAGTGAGCGACAGCCTGAGGAGGGCAGTGATGAGGGCAGGCTATGGGGCGGCAAATCACACGCCCGTTACGATGAGGATAGGAAGCAAGGCAAGGAGAAAAGGACAATAACTGCTGCTGCTGCTGCTGACGCCGAGAAGTTAGAACCTTGTTGGCCGCTGGTGAGCGTGCGAGGCTGCACTGTGAAATGGAGAGCGGCGCAGGGGCGCACCCACCTCCACAGTGGAGTTGGACATAGCCTCCAGCTGCACTTCTGGGTACGAACCAAGGAGCGCAGAACGCGGGCTCTCAAACATACATGTGCATGCCTGTGTTTAGTGAATCACTATCTACAATAACCAAGAGGTAAGGGAAGCCCAGCGTCCATAAATGGATAAGCTGATGAAGAAAGACACTGTAAATATATAATGGAGTATTACACCACACCAGGAAAACTGAGCATCTTTTCACATGCAACAATAGGGAAGAAATTTGAGAAGGTGCTAACTATAAAAAGCCACCAAAAAAAGGACTAGCATTTGATGAATCCATTTATAAGAGATATTTTCAGAGTAGGAAAATACAGAAAATGGGCACAGTGACTCAGGCCTGCAATCCCAGCACTTGAAGAACCAAGAGCAGAGGATTGTCCTGAGTTTAAGGCCACCTGATCTACATAATACATCAAAAACTGGAGGCAAAGAGGTGAAAGGAAGGCTAAAGTTGAATGGCCATGGTGACTAAAGTCTGCCCGGGTAGGTGGAAGATGCAGAGCTCTAGCAGCAGAACTCAGGTTTTGCAAGATGAAAGCTCTGGAGACCTCTTACTTCATGGCGTAAATATAATTCACACTGTGAAAGTGTGTATTCGAAACCGTTGAGAGGATGTATTCTATCCTTTGCGCTGTCAGCACACATAGAAGGGCCTTGTCCCAAGTCATCTAGAGTGGAACTGGAAGGCATGGAGTGGAAATAACGCGAGTCTTGCCTGCCCCTGGACCTCTGGTCCCCTGAGCTCCTGGACCCAGGGACCCTGGACCCCTGGAGGCCTAGAGCCCTGGACCAATGGGTCCCTGGACCAATGGGTCCCTGGACTGAGAAGGAGACAGCAGCTGAGCACATCCTGGGACGTGCACCTGTGCAGTGGGAGGTTAACTGTTTGCTAAGTGAACCTCTAAGCCATCTTCTTTAATCATGAACCTGGGCTTCAGTTATACTATAAATAAATTCATACCTAACCTGTTGTTAGCAGGCCTGGCAAAGCAACTACAAACATATATCAGATGGTTTTTGCTGGGGAAACCACTAAGGTGACATTCAGTGTCACTACTACTAGAAATAGTCAATGTTTGCCTCTACATTAATTTTCAGAATTCATAGAGTTGCCATCAGACATTGAACTCAGAGTAAAGAGGGATCACATCTTATACCACACTTTCATAGGGCAAATTTCCTTAGAGGAAATCACTTTCGCTTCACATTCACCCCCCGGAAAAACTCTTTTCAAGTCTGAAGTACATGAAGAGTAAAATTATATTTTAAAAAGTTCATGGGGGCACCTTGAAAGCACCCTAAGTATTACAAACATTTCCATCAAGTGGGACATTGAAGCATTCGCTCTATAAAAGCAAGGTCCAGCCTCTGCCCAGTTATGACCCCTTTACAAATGTTACAGTAAATATTCTGCAAAGGAAGAGCTGTTTCTGTGTCTGTTGGTTATGTTATCTATTTTACACGCAGTCTGCGACAGTTCTTTTTCACTCCACGTGGCCCAAACAAGTTGAAAATGTGGCCACCCATGTTTTAGATTATTGCAGCATTCTTTCAGTACTGAGAATTCAACCCAGACCTCTGGATGCTAAGCAAACATGAGACAGCTGAACTAGGTGTCCAGCCCACTTATTATGTTTATATATATTTTTTTAGTCAAGGACTTGCTAAGCTTCCTAGGCAGCCCTGGAGGTGTGATTCCCCTGCCTAAGATCCTGCCTCATACAGATTTACAGGTGCACAGCACTGCACCAGCCTGCAACAACCTGTTTAAAGAAATAAACTGCGGATAATGGTAGGAAGTAGGAAAAAGTAAGTGCAATAAAACCCATAAAATTCAAAAGAGAATTCAGTATGCTGGAGTTGAGGCAGCAAAGCAGAAAGGCTTTCACCCCAACATTGGGCATTAGTAGTTATTTTAAGAGTAAACTAGACAGGCAGGTAAGCAATCATTCTACTGCGTCAGTAAAGCCCTTAGGCTCTGTGTTAGAAGGGTGGCCATGAAAAAAAAAGAAGGAGAACGCAGGTTAAGAGACAGAAGAGAGAAAGAGCTAGAAGACTTTAGACCGGGAATGGAGTAGGACTCATTTGCTCTGAGGAGGGAGGGAAAAGCCAAAGCTGTTCTCAACACTCTTAATTCCTGCAAAATCCAAGTGCATAATACATGATTACTAATGATGGCCGCATGCTGTGTTACAGGTCTGCACTCATTCTCCCTAACACGGAAGTGTTTTGCTGCCCGATCAGCACAGCTCCACACTCCCCCAGCAGCCTGGGTAGCAATCATTCTGATCTTTGTCATTTCACGTACAAGTGAGATCACCCACTGCTTTTCCTTCTGCGTTTGTTTAATTTTATAAATGTCCTCTAGGTTTTCTGATGTTATTGAAAATGACTGTCACATGAGATGTGCATACAGTGAATGCTTACATTTTTAAAAGCTTACCATAAAAGGCACTACCACGGATCCACCCCCCAACTCTGGCTAATGCTTTGAACACACATGTGTTATCATCCTTAGCACTTTCTAAAGACTGGGGGATGTGCTCCTTCACCCCCTCAGGAGTGCAGCCTCGTAGCACTGCACAGCGGGTAGCATCATGCATGGCCATCCCACCAACAGTGGGTTCCTGGTAACTGTACCCTCGCCCCTCAACCAGCAGATCAGGCGCAGTGTGACTTCCACTCTTTTCCAAAGCAAAAACCAGCATGAAAGGTCAACATCCTGAATCCACTCAAGACACTGAGGCAAGCAGGACAACACAACCAAACACACTCACAGAAGAGCTGCTTTCTAACGCCATAAGAAGGATGGAATGTGGACGTTTGAGGGAGAAAAATAGCACTGTGACCTTTGCTACAATAATTAAGGAATGTAAATATTAATCGTATTTTTGATTGCAAGTTTTAATTGATGAAATTTCCTTCAAGGCTGAATAGGACCACACTGCATGTATAAAGAGCATGTTCTCTGTCCATAGGCAGACACTTAGATCATTTATATATCCTGTGTGTTTCCTGAAGCAAACATGGAACACAAACAACTCTGCAAGTGTGCAGCTTTATTTCCTTTGCTATATTCCTGCTAGAGATGGCTGCGTGGTATGGTGGCTCCACGTCTCGATATTGCTGTGTTTTTCACCAGGTATAGGACCCACTCTGTTTCCCGCCTGTGTGCACACTGTTCTGAAATTTGATCATGAGGAAGAGAGTGGAAATGCCCAAAAGGAAAGCTCACCAAACTGAGCACTTGTTCTTTTCTACCTCAACAGAAAGGTCACTGTTGTGTTTCTCTGGTACACCGCATTAGTTAATGCACTTGGATCCTCTTTCTGACTTTTAAAAATGTTACTGTTCTTTTCTTTTCTTTTCTTTTCTGTTTGGTGGAACCCAGGTTTGAACTCAGGCCCTTGTGCTTGCCACACTGAGCCATCTCCGTGGCCCCTCTGCTCTCATTTCTGTTCCATTTTCTTTGTGATTGCATTCTTACCTGTTTCTATTAATTTTTTACAATTCTGGGGACAAAGTCTATCTTCTAATCTCTGTATAAAGATCTCATTTTAAGAATTCCATTGTTCTACATCATTCATTCTTCCTACCATCCTGAGAAGCTGTTTCTTCATCAAATTTCAACGTTTATTCTTGTTTACCTTGAAGTATTTTTGAAAAGTCACTTCCTCTAGTCTCACTTAAAATCATGCCACCTTTGATTTACTAGTTAAGCATTAGGTAGATTGGAGATAGAAGAAAAGTAGATAGATGATAGATGCTTACTCCCAAAGTATTTTTCGAGAAGCCTAATTTCCTAGTATATGATTTCAAAACTGCAGGTATCCAAAATACACTTTTCTGCCCTACATCAGTGGTGGCCTTCATTACTTAGTAGAAGATAAGTAGTAGGTAATTCTTAGCCTTTTCCATTGTCTTAGCCGAAGTTTCACAGTTGCCTTTCATCCCTTGACATTTCACTGCCACGTATTCAGGTTACTGTCACATGCACCCTCTACACACTAGCACCCTGGACACTGACATTTATCCTATGGTTCATGTCCGCTATCCTTTTCAAGTCCTTAAACCTTTGATGTTTTCTCCTGGGTTCTCATTTGTGTGTTGCAAGAAGAGCGACACTTCACGGATCTTGCCTCTGCCCATCCCTGCGAGCTGAACTTCTCTACAGGCTTCTCCATCACACTCTCCCAGGGCTATTTGCCAGCTATCAAGGGCTCCTGGTCTTGACCCCTCTGATGACCGAATCCTGCCCTCCAGCCCCAAGCCCAGACCCAGCCACTGTCCTCCCTTCTGTTCTACCACTTTGAAACTCATTGATTTGAATGATGTTAATTTATAAATGTCTTTCATAAAATATAAAATATAGTGCTGATATGTCAGAGTGTGAGGCAAGAAGCAAGCTGAGGAGAAGATTCAGTGAGTGCTGTGTTATGAAGTGGGGGATGTTCAAGCTGCCAGGAGGTGCTAAGTGGTGAGTTCACAGGTGGGTACACACCTGGGGAGAAGAAGTGCCCTGCCTCTGAGTCTCTTGTGTGTACTTTCACTCGATTCCCTGGGGCAGGAGACAGTGGCAGGTGGATGCGCATGCATGTATGTCTGGGTAGGAGTCATGCAGGCATACCTGGTAGGAGAAAAACATCTAGGAAGCGACTTGGTTGGCTGCATTGGTTGAATCAAGCAAATTGTAAGATAAAACCTGATTTTTCTGGAAAGATATCCCAGTGGTCTAAATGCCTGCCTGGCAAGCGCAAGGACCTGAGATGCCTGGTACTGCATACTGTGTGGGCCTTCGTGTCCTGGGCGCACCACACAGCCCCAAAACCAGGTGTGGTAGTGCACACCTTAAATCGCAACACTGGGGAGGCTGAGACAGGAGGATCACTACCAGTCTGAGCTGCATAGCAAGGCTCTATACCAAATAAATAAATAAATAAATGATTTTTAAAAATACTACAAGATAGCAACACGATAAATGGCATGATTCAGTGCCCTCCGGTTGTGATAAAGTGCTGTGTAGCCTCAGACTTCAGATGGAACTGGCCAAGTCAAACTGAGTCTTCTTTTCAGACAATTTTAAAACTGTGTTCTCAAGCATGTTTGCATGTTCAGCACCAAGCTGCTTAAATACTTGCCCCCACTGGTCACTCCAGAGAGCGCACCACTTTGCCCCCACGACTTCCTCTGGACGTCTGTCCCCTGCTCTTTAGTGCCCCACACGCTTGAGGACTGAGGATGTGGGCTCAGTGCATAAGTTGTACCTGGCATCAATCTAACAAGGTTCGTGTAACCCAAGGCACCAGTTATAGAAAGATGGCGACAAAGGCAAGCTATCCGTGCCTGTCACTGCCACCTCCTTCACCGTGCTAGTAAATCACCTCCAGGATGTTGCAAAGCTTAGTGGGCTCCTCGCGCTGTGTGGCTGCGAGGATCAGATGACCCCTGGCTTCACAGCATGCTCACACCTCTCTACGCCCAGACGCTTCTGTCTCCACGTGTCAGTCACTACGTGAAATGCCACGTAGTCCAGGCGGAGTTCGGAGTGAAGTCACCCTTGATTTGTGCTCAGCACTCTGCTCTTAGAACACAGAGGGAAGCACAGCAAATGCCCCAGAGAATCCCTTGGGGCCATGACACGTGGATGATGCTGTTAGACAGGTAGCACCATTTTCAAAATTGTGGGAAAATGGCTTGTAACCTAAAAAGCTCATGTCACAATCTCTGGGCAGCTGTGGAAAGAGGGAGAACTCGCGCACGCGGGGTGCCAGCTCTCCCTACGAAGTGCAAGACGGATTGATTCATACACTGGAAACTATGTGCTCAAACTTGCAAAACAGATTGCTCAAGATCAGAGGCCACTTTTTTCCACGAAGCTTTAATGCCCTTTCAGAAAATGTGCAGAGGCTCCTCCCGAGACAGCCTTGGAGGCGGCTGGGGCTCAGGGTCAGCAGTTTTGCTGACTTTTCCACCGTGCCCTCCTTAGTCTTCAATGCCAAATCAGTGTTTCCAATGTTGCTGAGCTTTCTGCAGCTGCCACGAATACCGCCGACAGTGGCCATGCGGGGAGAAGGGTTTTCTCGTGGCTCTGTGATTAGGTCCCCACTGTCTTGCCCTGGTGAGAGCCACCTTGGCTTAATGCAGAGTAAAACCACTGACCTAAACGTGGGGACATGAAGGAGAAAGGCAGAGCAACCCGGTCCGAAGGTCTCTAACCTGACATTTGCCTTTATATTGCAGCCAAAAGGATACTCAAGGCCCAGGCCACTGGCTGCCCCAGTCTGCTTTCTGCTCCTTAGATTCTTCCAGCCTTAGGTCAGACAGCCCTGGGGGTTGCGTGGCTCTGCTCTGGGGCCGCCCCACTGCCACTGGCTTCCTCAGGCCACAACACTGCATCTACACCGGTTTCTGCATCTGTGTGTCCCACTTTGGTTACCACGAGCGCACACATACACTCTCCAGGCTCCGCAGCCTTCACATAGAAGCCTCTGAAGATTGTACCCGGCCAGAGGGGCAGCGGGCCAGGTGTGGGCAGCAGAGAAAGCGGGCAGGCCCAGAGGCAGGGCCAGTTTACCCAGAGAGCCAGACGTGCACACTGGGACCTGGCCTGCCCTGCACAAGGAAGCGATGCCTACGAATGGAGAGCAAAGATGAAGCCTATTCACAAAGTGAGAAAAGGAATGCAGTGAGGAAGAGCATGGTTATAAAAATATGTTCTTATAAACCATACTTAACAGATTCAAAATTGATTTTCTTCAAAATTCTTGTACAAAAGTCCATCAAAATTTGTATGTTAAGTAAAAAGGATTCCATAGCATTTTGTGTAAATAAAACAACCCACTGTGCTTAACTACAGAAATAGACAGCTTGGGGGGGCAATCGCCCCTGCAGTCAGACAAGCTTTGAGCTCACTGTGTATCATTAGCTCCCTCACTGCAATCTTCCTGCCTCAGCCTCCCAAGCGCTGGGATCACAGGTACAAACTCCACACCGGGCTGCACTTCCCTTTATAGAAGGCTTTTAAAGCTTTTCATTTCACTTGGTGGTTCTGATGAAACTTTGCAGCGAATATGATTCCATTCTTATTTATGCTGTTGTTTTGCTTGTGCTCCGCAGGGTGGGAGGCAAGCAGCTACAGGGCATTGTCATGAGAGACTGGAGAGACCCTTCCCAGAATGCACTGCCTTGGTCTCAGTCCTCCTGGCTGCTGACAGAGCTCTTCTTTCTGCAAGCACTGGTTTGGCACACAGAAGCTGAAGCTCTACAGCAACTCTGTGCATTTCTGCTCTTCTTATTCTGGGCAGCAGGAAGTTGCCACTGAAAATGGGTGAAAGCCTGCCCGGGTTAGAGACACTGCAGGTTGGGGTTGGCCCCAGTCCTTACTGTCTTCTGTGGGTCTGAGGTCAAGGCCAGTGAGAACCGATTAACTTTTAGGAAACTTTTAGTTTTATTTAACTTTTACTCTTGATAGTGAGATAACCTTCCCCAAAGAAATGTATCGGCAGTGACATGGGTCGCAGCCACCATTCTGGGTCCTCTGAGATTCCTTTTGGCTTCTGTTCTCTGTGGGCCCGCTAAGCTGCCACATCTGCAAACATGTTCTAGAATCCAGTGAGCTTGCCGCTGCACCTTCATTTTCTCTTGTCAGGCACCGCTGTAGTTTACCTCAGTGGAGGATCGGAGTTGCTCGTACATTCAGCTCTTAAAGCTGTCAAACTCCTCTGAAGTCTCTCTCTTTGAAATAGAAGACTTTAAATAATTATGGAAGTTGAAGGCAGACAGGAAGGTAACATCTTAATGCTGGAACACTTGTCAGAGTGCTGATTTTATCTGGACTGATAGACCCTAAATGATACTGAGTTCACCCAACCTTCTGACAACACAGAATGGAACTCTCAGCCCCTGAGTTGCCATCTTGCAAGGTAACAGGCTCAGCTGGTGTGCCTTGGCCTCAGATTGGCCAGCAAAGGCCCCATTCAATCCGCTGGCATCTTAATTGGAAAGTAAAAGTTCCATTCCTTCAGATGGTGTGGCAAGGTAAAGACTGACGCCTGGTTCTGGCTAGACAGTGTCAGGCCGCATTAGGGGACAGGTGTGGCCAGCACTGCCTGGGTGCAGGCAGCCGGCCCTGAGGGGATATTGGGATCCTACTTCTCTCTGTTATGTCAGAGTTAGATATTTGCAGCAAGTAAAGCTTCAGTAACATCTTGGGGAATGAACATTGGATTGCCAACTTTGTATTTCATGCTAAGACCACATAAATCTGTACAAATACACACACTCACTTATAAATAGCATACAATGTTATGGTTTGTGTCCCCTCAAAGCCTCATGCAGTCACGTGGAGGACTTCTAGAGTGTGTGATTAACTCATGAACCACTGGGATCATGGGTGTGAGTGCTGTGCCCAGCCTTGGGCTGAGAGTCTGAACGTAACATAAGGGAGACAGACTTGCTCTCTGTGGCCATTCTTGCTCTACTCCCCCCTCTTGCTCTTGTTTTGCTGCCCACCCCACTGCCATGAACGGTGGCCCTCTGCCATGTGCTACTCTGCCTTGGAGCCAGCAGAGTGTGGGCTGAAACTTCCAGAAACCGTGAGCCAGACACAGCTTTCCTTCCTTAATTTTGGGTGTCTGGTGTTTTGTCCCAGCAAGGAGAGAAGAGTAACTGAGATACACAGCAGCACTGATACTAAGTAGAAACTTCACTGTGCAGTGAGCAAGAGCAATTCTGTGCAAATAACTGGGAGAGGCCATGACTCGGGAGAGGCTGCAGTCTCCCGAGCATAAATAGAGCAACCCAGCTTCATAAAAATGCATCACTGCAATGTTTTTATTTTATTTTCCCATGAGAAAAAGACAAAGGCCTTACAAAGCAGAAGTGATCTGATACTGATATTGATCGCAAACTCTCAAATGGAGATTCCAGTTCTAATGAAGAACAAATACAAAGATAATGTTTTCAATAAACTTAGCACACATCCATATTTTTAGATATTTGCTTCTAAACAACAATTATGCCAAGTTTCTACCATGTGAAAATGTTTATATCTAAGTCAGGAAGAACATTTATCTAAAAGAAGAAGCAAGAAATCAGGGTCTTGAGTTCAATCCTCGGTACTGAGAAAAAAAGAAGCAAGACATCACAAGCAGGTGTACCCAGGGTCACATCCATTCAGCGCATTCTATATTTACTTGTGCAAGGAAAACGTCACTGCAAAACAGTATCACCTCAGTGACTTTCACAAAGCTCACGTTTTATATTTAATTGGGATGTCATGGCTGCACTGTGACTTAGGAGACAATAGCAAGAAAAACTTGTGTAAAAAGCAGAGCCTTGGCAGCTCACTGCTGTACATGAGGAGAACTGCAGTAGGGCTCTCGTGCTGAGATATCATGATACAAGGAATATTAAGGCCCTGATGGGCGTCAAAGAGAAAGACATGCTGTGGTAATTATGTCACATAATTGATAAGAAGTGCTCTTCTAACGCAATACTTCAGGATCTGGTACGTTCAAACTCTGATACAAAGTGAAGAAGGGAAAAAATAAATATAAAATAAAGTAAAACAAAGTGAAGTATCTATGTGCATCTTGTAGAAAAAATATTGTCTTGCTTACCAGCAGGCACTAATGCAGCTCCAGATCCTTGCACGAAGGTTAACCCGTCTCAGTTTCCCTTTCCTCAGAAGAACGAGGTCTGCACCCCGTCTGTCTCTCGCACACCTTCTGCTGCCAATGTGTGGTGTGGCTAAGTGCGCACAGAGCTGGCAGCGTGGGCAGGGTTCAGGCAAGCGTGGAAGCTGCATGCAGCCCACGCGTGGACACGTGCTTGGCGTGCTGCGTGTCGCAGTAGCAGCGCGTGAGGACGGGAGCTCAGCAGCCACGCCAGCCGCGAGCCTGCTTGCAGACTCCTCCCAGAGCTTGGAAACCACACTTCCAGGGGCGACAGTCACACGTGCACCTGCAGAAGCTGCGCACCTTCTGTTTGCTTGCTCTCCTTTGGTTGTGACAGCTACAGTGTCATTAGTGAGTGATGTGGTGGAATCCGATTATCTTCTATTCAGACTTATTTTTCTTGGTTCTTTGACACCTAACAAGTGGAAAGCTACAGCCGTTGCTAGGGGAGACCTAGAGAATTGAGTCCTAGTGTGTATGAAGCAGGCTTTCCTCCTTACACATCTGCCAAGGGTGACTTCCAGCAGTGACCTGCGGGCACCTTTATCTCTCCTGTCTTCACCTGTTTCCCCCTTGTGCCATTTTTACCACTAAACAGAAAACCAATGCCAGACTTCTCCTGCGTCACCATGCTGCAGGTCTCCACTGGCGCATAAGCAGGTTAACAGCAGCGGAGCTCATCTGTGCTAGTGTCCTGTCAAGCACTTTACTGATGTCAGATAATCGACTCCACCTTCAAGCTGCATGAGCCTGGGACTATTGTCATCTCCCTGTTGCACAGAAAAATGGAAGAAACAATGTGGTATCACTTGCCTAAATTGCCTAAAGCACTGTGATATGCACTTTACGGTTGGAGCACTGCGTGCACGCCCTTCTATAGGTTGGATCCAGGTCTTGGGCTCAGGATTTGCATTCTGAATACAATAAGGCATCCTGATGTATTTTGAAAGTCCTTAGTATATCTGATGAGATGAATTTACTGCCTTCCTGGAGAGCTGCTATGCAACTCTCGTGTAGCCCTATTATTTTTGGTATAACTACATGGTGTCAAATTTAATTGGGATTGGAGTTGTAGCAGAGCCAAGTGAGAGGAAGCCTTGACCTGAAGCCATGGCTCTGTGGGTGTGGCCCTAGGAAGGCCTTTAGCTTGGTAAGCAAGCAAGCTAAGTTCTGAGTACGCCAACAGGTGAGGTCTGTAGACTGTTCTGGAGGCTGAGCACTGAGCATCAGGGTCAGGCCCTGGTGTCTAGTGCATCACCCTCACACACATGCACACCTGCGCACAGTGCTGCCCTCACAGCTGCCAAGATGTAGAGGACCAAAGGGCGCCTCCTGGGCTCTCAGGCTCTGCCTCCGCAGCCTCCACAGGACCAGGCTCATCTGCTGGGATTAGAGGCCCCGTGTTTCTCACCATTTGTCCTCCTGCAGCAGACTGGGATCAAAAGCCCTGAATATAAGCTAAAGAATAGCTTAGTGGGATCAACATCTGGTAGGTAATGCTTAAATTCCTTAAAATCCTACTTTTACCTCCTCGTAGGAAAAAAGCAATCTTCTCTCCACTGGGACAATGTGATCAGCTGGAACTTTCTCACTGTGACTTTGCAGGGTCTGAACTTTCAGAAGCGAAATCGTGCTTGTTTTTCATGGAAACAACTCCCAATTTTTGAAGTGATTTGTAACATTGCCTTCAGACAGAGCGGGTGGAGGATGCAAACCCCCAGTATTTTTCTGTGACGGCAGATCACACACATTTTAACTTGAGAATTAGCATCTTTAGACTTTAAAACAGTGCTTCTTTATAAAATGAATTGAGGAAAGTAGAAATAAATGATTGAAAAATAAAACAATGTTTTCTTTAGTATAGGTATGAAGAAAAGCCTACAACTGTAGTGTTAACCACAAAAAAATTATATATGCTTTCCTGTAATTCATTTTAAATCCATGTTTAAAACAGGTGGACCACTCTCATTCTCAAATAAATCAGAGCGGCTCAGAGGTTTAAGCACCTGCCTGGCAAGTGCGAGTACCCAGGTTCGGTCACCAGTACCGCATGCCATGCCAGACACCAAGACTGGACGCCTGTAATCCCAGAGCTAGGAAGGCTGGGACAGGAGGATAACTATTAGCCTGAGCTGTGCAACAAGATCCTGCATCAAACAAATAAATAAAAGATTAAGAAATTAATTTGGGACAGCTGAATTAAGTGGATCACCCTTGCTGAAGACATTGTGGTAATTTTTCACCAAGAATATATCTGAGGGGGGAAAAAAGAATAGATCTGAGAATTCCTGACTTGTGTGCTGTGTATATTCTTTATAGTTTATTCATATACCTTTATCCAGTTTGGATAAACATTTATAAAATTTTTAAAAATTGCACTGGAAAAAATTGGTACTTAGGATTTTCTATTGAAAATCTTGTACTTGGAAATTTACTGAGGCAGATGCAATTATGGAAAGGTGTGACCAGGAGTTCAAGTTCAGAAGAGAGACAGAGCACAGTATCCTCCAGGTACAAGCACAGAGGCAGGGTTCACATAAATGAACAATTGCAGAGAGACAGACATTAGGTAGGTGCCACGGTGTAATGAGCCTGTCCACGTGCTCCACCCTCACAGCGAGCCTTGCATCTGGCTGTGGACACTCTGGCTGGTGTGGGAGTTCGTGGGAAACACGACTTTAGAAAACACTGTGCATTTTTGCGGAGCCCTCAGAGATGTAGGGCCTTGGCCTCAGCCTGGAAAATAAGCAACCAGGGCAATTTCGCCTCATAGACAGCTGCAGCAGCGGCGCAGTGCCCTGGGACCACATTCAGAAATCGAATTTGAAATTGACTGGGCTCGTGGAAGACAATGAGCGCCAGACATTTGAAATTTAAAACATGATTTCCGGAAGCTCACTGCCAGCAAAGCCCAACAGGACACAAGGGCAGCACCATCCTCTGCACACTGGGATGCCCAAGCAGCCACACCATGGGGAAAGAGCTGGAGAACACAGCCCTGTGGCCAGGAAGGCTCCGCTGCCTTTGCCCTGGGCTTCTGTTGTGTAAACCACTTCCTGTATTCAGGCAGAAAGGCACCACGCTGTTCTGAGGCTCCTTATGCTCTCCACAGAAAATCCCTCCTCTGCAAGACACTCATGCTGCTCCTGTGTTTGGACTTCAGCAGAGCTTTTCCTAACCAGTTTCCATGCACGATTTCTTTTTTTTAAATACATCTAAAGGCTGTCACTCCTAGTATTCAGAATCCACTGCCACTCGCACAATTGATGGAGCCACTTCTTGTAGGGAACCTGGTAGGCCTACTTCACTGTTCTTTTTCCCAATTGTAGCTTAGAAAGCAAAACTTTCAGTAGTTTTGGACTTTCTGAAGTGTGGCTAATTGGATATGTCACATGCTAAGCTCCCCTTATCCAGCTTCTCAGGAGAGAAAGGATATCGTTTCTGAAGCAGCATGGATGTTGTGTGAAAGGGGAAATGTCTGGTGGGACATGTCACATGACTCTGTGCACACTGGCATGGCAGGCAGGCCTAGGGCATCATTGTCCCCTTCAACCCTCAGTGCTCTGTGCAGTACACCCAAAAGTGCATATCTGGCTGAAGACTAGTTTTGTGCTATCGTGGCTCAGTAGTATGGGGAGCAGATACTTTCAGCACTTCACAGAGACCTGAGTCCCAGGGGAGGGCACAAGCGTGGCAGCCTCTTCTTTCAGTCTAAGGAGAAGAAAAGAATCTGGAAAATACCAGGATCTGCCATATGCTCTCAGGAAGTGCTAGATACCCTCAGGATGGACAGATGCCTTCCTAGCAAACATGTGGAGGCTCACATCACTTAGGCCAATGCATCGTACTTGTGTAGAACCTACATAATCCTCCAGTGTATTTTATATCATCTCTAAATCATTCATAAATGCTGTGTGAATACTATGAAAATAGTTAATATAAAGAAGTTTTAGGGAACAATGATGAGGCGAAGTTTGCACATGGTCGCTACAGAAGTTACTGTTGTCCCAAATGTTTTCCATCTGTGTTTTGCTGTAACCCCTGCTACAGAACTGGTGGACACAGAGAGCCAGTCACACTCAACTCCCCTGGGCAGAGGATACCACCAGGACTCCTCCCTCCCCATACTCCCCAAGAGCCTGGTGGCATCTGGGAAGGGGCAGCATGGTGCTCGAGGGTCCGGATGCCTCTCTCGCCGCCTTCACCAGACAGCACCACCCACAGCTCCTAGCTTGGGTTTTGGTTCCTACAGGGATTTCAGTACATGTGGGTCCCTTTGTAGAAGGAAAGGATTTCACTTTCCACTGATGCTGGGTGCAGGGGTAATGCTAGGACCCCATCTCTCTGGTACAGTGAAGAATAATTGCTGAATTTTGAGACTTACATGCTTCTTCCTTGTTTGTAGAGTGAAGACATTCAATCTCCACTCTGGGGCTGGTGAGAGCTCAGAGGACTAAGAGTACCACCTTAGGCAATCACAGGGAGTGCAGTTCAATCCTCAGCACCACATACCACGTCAGCAATGCCCCCGGGTGGTCTGAGCAGGCCAGAGTCCGGGTATGGTGGCATATAACTATAATCTCAGTGCTGGGGAGGCTGAAAGCAGGAGGATCACATGAGCGCAAGCTGCAGCAGCCAAATACATTTAAAACTATCTCCATGTATGCCAGAGCAAGGATTTGAAATCTTAAAATTTTTTATTATAAAACTAAGACACCACATGGTGAATGTGATCAGTATGTATGTTAAAAATGTTATAAGGAAATAATGAATAACGTGAAAACAACACTGTGCAACATAGCAACCACTGTTGAGTTCTGGTGAAATTCTGTAGTGTTTCTATTTTTATTATCTTTAAAAAATAAAAAGAGCAACTTCGTGCACTTAAATTATACTTTAAAAAATACACAAAATCCACAAAAAGGAAATACAGTATAATTAAGTATAAAATTCCATGAAAATGCATATTCATTATTGTTGTTGTCATTTTGATTCTAGTGTTTCCTTGATTTTTCTTGTCAGGTAATATTTGTTGATGTAGTCGGGAGCGTGGTGTTTGGTGCACTTATGTGTGTGACTGTTATCCCTTTTCTCTTTGGTGGTCCTCTAATGCGTACACAGTGACCTTTTTTGTCTTTTTCGATCAGTGTCGACTTGAAGTTCACATTGTCTGAAACTACAGTAGCCCCCCTGCTCTTCTCTAGGGTCACCTCACATGAAGCAGCACTTATTATCTCTGACTTTGAGCCTGTGAATTTGTTTTTGAGTTGCATGAGTAGAATGCAGATACTGCTGGATCTTGCTTCTTGCTCTGTTCTGCCACCCATTTCCTTGCATTGGTGAGTTGCTGGGATTGCAGACATGTGCCAACTCATGCAGTTTCAGGGCCAGCTGGCTGCAGAGACTGTATGGTGTACAATACTGGGGATTGAACCTGGGTCCTTGCACTGATCGCTGAGCTGTCTCCCCAGCTCCTCTTCAGATGTTCTTTCTCAGGAAAGTTTCTAATTTCTTCACTGATTTTGGAAGACAGCTTTGTGGGATACATTAAAGTGAGTAGTGGGTTATTTTAGGGCTTTAAATACCTCACTGTAGGCTGTCCTTGGCTTGAGGGTTTGGGTTGAAACTTTCCCTCATAGGTGATTTGCTACTTTTCTCCAACTGCTTTTAATATTCTGTTCTTATGCTGATTTTCTAGAGTCTTCATTATTCCATGTCTTGGTATAGAGATATTTTGGTCATGGAGCTGTTTGGAATTTTATATGCTTCATTTATTTGTAGATCAACTTGCTTATCCACATTTGGGAAGTTTTCTGGCACTATTGCTGTGAAGAGGTTCTGCTGGGGCGTCTGTGTCTCCAGCTCTCTCACTGGACCATCCATTTCATGTTGCGCTTTGGTGTATCTTGCAGCTGCTGGGTTGATTTTTCAATGTCTTTTGCTATTTTTAAGATAGTTTTCTTTTCATGGCCTCCAGCTTCAAGCCTGTCAGCTAGATATGATGTTCTGTCTTTCATTTATTCTGTTGCATGTACTTCAATGGGGGCTTTAATCTCCTGGATTTCTGCTTGAATCTGTGTTGTGGATTCCATCTTTTACCTATGTGGGACATTCATGGTTTCTTTCATTTTCCTAAAAGCTTCTACTTTTTATCTGTGTTTGCTCTGATGTCTTTAATTATGATCATCATTTCTTTTTGTACCCGTGAGATCATATTTTCTAAAGCCTTCTCCTTTGCATTCTCCCCTCTGCTGCTGTCCTTCAGACACTTCCTGTGCTGGCTTCTGGTTCCCTCTCTTCTGCTGTCCTCCGGACTTGTCCTGGCTGGACAGGGCATCTGGGGCTACACTTTGCTTCTGCACATGGTGATTGTCTACTTGATTGTGCTTTCTGTTGATGTTTATAATATTCTTAAGGATAGATCGCTTTATCACTAGCATTGAGACAGCCTTAGGGAATCTCTATTCCTCAGGGATGACATCCAGATTTACATGGTTCTTGGTTTTTCTGTCTACACCCAAAGCATCCTTCCCAATATATTAAGGACGAGAAGATTCCATTTGGCTGAGCACTGGCTCTTCATACTAGACCATGGTGATGGTTAGAAGCCCACACGTAGTGTTATCACACAAGGAAATCAGCATGGGGATGCCTAGGAAGACTAGCTATGGGGCCCTGTTCAGCCCAACTGCTTGCCTTACGGATATCTTCCAGTAAGAACTTACAGGGGTGGTGGGGAGATTGTTCAGTGGAATAAGTGCTTCCCTGGTGAGCGCAAGGGCCTGAGTTCAATCCTCGATTCCACCAAAAAGAATAAAATAAAATGAATAAAAAACAAGAAAGAAAAAGGAATTTAAAACACCATGCCACAGTAAGAGATGCACAGCCCTGTTCATGGAGGTGACATTCAGGGACCATTCCTTCCAGTGGCACAGAAAGCCTTATTTTCAAGAACAAGTGGAAGGTCCAAGATCAATCCATATATTATGCTATATTCATAAAATAAAAGCTAAAAATGCAGGTCTATCTCCACAGAAACAGTAATTATTGTTTGAAAAATCCAACATTCATTCATATTTTATCCTTCTCAATAGGTTTTACATAGAAAGTAATTTCCTAAGTCTTACAATGAGATTCATGTCAAAGAGCATGGTACTCAAGAATGAATTCCTTCCTAATACCAAGAAAAAGGCAGAAATGTTTGCCATTTCCCCTGGGATGTTAAATACATCCAGGAGTAGGACCGCTTACAATAAGCAGGCACACCAAGCAGACTGTATCGAGCCACCACAGAGCTTTCTATCCAACCTTCTTGTGAAGGTCACCTTTGGGGAGATACCAAAAGACAAAGTTCAAGTATGATTTCTAAAGCTGTAAATGTTTAGGAAGCTGAAAAGCCGGCCTTTAAATTTTCAGGAGTGTTAAACATTTACAACCATCTCAGCACTTCCCAGGAGCATTCCACAGGGAGTTCTGGAACACAGATGCCTGTTTTCAAAATTGCACACTGCTATTCAGTGTCATTACCCAAAAGCTTCTGCGAAACTCCCATTAACTCTGTCTTGTCTGATATTGACTCTTGCTATCTGCTCTTTCGTTTAGTGCCACTCCAAATAATGAACACTGAGAGGCCTCCCTCCAGCTCCTCAGGAGGCAAACTGGGTGGTTCTGAGCCCAGCGCTTTAGCAAACCCAGATGAAGTTACCACATGTAGATTCCCTTTTCTAACAGGCAGGTGCTAAGTCTCAAGTGGTCATTACTGCCATTGTCAACCTTATTTATCTGTGTTATACATGGATTAAATACAAAACAAGATTATAAATGACAGAGGGCCAAGACTGCTTCCATAGTTTGTGGTATAATTGTTTCTTAGGAACTAACAGGAGCCTCATAAATGTGTGTCCATCTTCTGTTTTATCCAAGAAAAAAAAAAAAAAATAGCCAAATGGATTTGAGCACTGCTCGAGGACAGAGGAGTTGGCTCAGTAGAATAAGTGCTTGACTGGCAAGCACAGGGGCCTGAGATCAATACCCAGTTCCAGGGAAAAAATAATAATAATAATAACTTCTCAGTATTCACGTGGACACACAGTAGTAGGCCAGGCCCTTCCGCCCTTCCCATCCTCTCTGAGCACTCTGCTATGGCCACCGTGACAGGACACTGTTCAGGTAGAGTGCAAGCAGCTACTTGAGAAATGGCACTTGCTGATACTTTAATACAAAAACAACGCTCTCCACTCTTTGTAAGAGCACTGCTGGAGCTTTGGGCTTGTTGGATTTATCAAAACTCACTTTGGGGAAAAATATTTCGTCTTCCCTAAAAGGTACAATAAATTCTACGAGAACTTTTAAAAAAATGTTTTTCCAGCTTCCTAAAGAGTGATAGAAAATAGCAAGACCTGAACTTGTCACAATGGGTAATTGATTTCAGTCTTGAGTAATTTGGTTATTAAAATCTTGACAAATATAACATACAAATTAGTAAAATAATGGCTCTAAAAATGTCAGATATCTGAAATATCCATTACCAGAAAAGTGGCTTCTTGTAGGTCTTTAAACAGATCCGTGAAAAAAAAACAGCAGAGTTGCAAGAATGTTGCAGCCGAGCGGCAGGGCAACACTGGTGCCTGCGGTTGCACGCCAGTATTTTCAAGCAGTGTGGTTTCCACTGGCATTGTTGTTACTAATTTTACTTTGTTTTATAAAGTCGGGAGTATGAGATGTTTGGGGAAAAAATATCGCTTCATCATTCAAAATAGATTGCAACAGAATGACCCTGGAAGCTTGGGAGGTGTTAGCAACCTTCCGCAGCCCCACGGAGATGGTCTGCTGGACACGCAAATGCCGTAGGCTAGGTTTTCTGCTTCTACTTCCTCAACGCTGAATCTGTGCGCTTCGTGTGACAGAGGCTTCAATAAATTCAGAGCTGCAGCTGAGGCAGAGAGGCTGTCACTTCCTGCCAAGAGGCCCTGAGCAGACAGATGGGGCGTGCTGGCTGGTGTCCGCGGAGGGCTAGCAGCACAGCGTGAGCTGGAGCCCCAGGGCTCCGGGGCAGCACAGCTGCTGAGATCCTGAGGCTGCTTGAGGGATGTGAGAAGGGGTTCTAAAGAGGCCTGGCTCATCAAGTATGGGGGAGCAACAGACTCAGGACCTGCCCTCCAAAGGCTGGAGAAGCAGGAGGGTCAATGTCACAACTGGCTCCATGTCCACTGGAGCGGGCCTTCGAGTGGAGCAGGCCAGCCTCCCACTCTGAGGCAGAGAAAGTGGTGGAGGCCTCAGCCCAGGAGCCAGGAGCTCTGGGTAGGGGGCGTCTCAACGCCGGAGGGCTCTTCCTTCTCAGGGTGGCTGCTTGGGCCCGGCGGTGGACAAGCCCACCACACGGGGAGGCTGGCACCTTCTGCTCAGTGGGAGAACCCTGTGGTAGCCGCACTGGGAAGAAGGTTCTGCCAGTCCAGGCCGTCCTGAGCCCACTCACGCTGACACGCAGCACTGACCACCACGGGGAGCTGGCAAGACGAAAAGAGAGACGTTGGGGACACAGAGGAGGAAAGCGTTGGCAACCCTAACAATGGCTCTAGAAGCACTCGGTTCTCCTAGCGACTCACTCCCCTGAGGTCTGATTCTCTGGATGTTTCTGCATTTGCTCTGCTCCACCCATTTTATACATAGTTGTGGACCTTTAAGACTATTTTATCACTTCTATTTGCTAGTATATATTTTCAGAAAGCAGTTAACAATGGTTAAGCTTCTAAGAATGATTGGTTATTTTTTAATCAATGGGATTTTCTTTTTAAACACTATGTCTTTTATGGAACTTAGAGAAGGATGAGCAAGTTTATTTAAAGGTCTATGTTAAATATTTAATTCAGTTTTAAATTCTACATATCCATATCCTAGAAATATTGTCAAATTGCATCAAAGGTGATGGTTTCCCCAATATAACAATAAATTATGGCCTCTCTTGGAATCCGGTGCAGGACAGGAGGAGATGCACTTGGGGAGATGCAAGACACAAGGGGTTCAAATTCCCGTTTCACCCTCCTTTTCCTTTTTGAGCTTGTGGCGCAACCCGGTCACTCAGCCTGGTACTTCCTCCTTCTTACACTGCATCTGTTTTGATTACTGATTATGACTTAGCCCAGGTGCAGGACTTTTAGCCAGAGGGCAGCATAGGAAGCGAGGGCCATCCTTCTGCAGGGTCCTCTTTCCCAGGTACAGTTACGAAGTACTTAAGCAATATTCGTATTACCTTTCTCTGTCCAGTGACCCGAGCACACAGTGGGGCAGCATACCTCCCAGTGACCCAAGCACACAGTGGGGCAAGATACCTTTCAGTGACACATGGAACACGTTGTTGAAACCTGAAAGTCCTGGCTGCAGGAACAAAGTGTATCCATGCCTTGGCTGAGACCAGATGCTCAGTCTCCCTTGAGCCCCTTCCCCGAGAGCTAGCCTGACTGAGCAGAGGCATCAGAGAGGCTTTGCTTTTTCTGAAGGCAGATGTCCTACTGCCCTCCAAGAACTGCTCCTCTGTGAGGCCTTTTGTTAGGTTTGCTCAGCATCTTGGTCTGCAGTTTGTGTAATTAGTTTCAGAATATATATATATATATATATATATATATATATATATATATATATATATATATCACTTTATTTTATTAGGTATTTCTCATTTCTTTTATTTAGCATTTTATTCAGTCTTTGATGCCTAAGAAATTTATGGCCAACTTTTCTGAAATGTTACAGTAATAACACTTATATGTTTGATGTATTTAGTACCTCCATTCTGAGGCTGAGAATTTTTTTTTTTTTTTTATTATTGTCAGAAGTACACTTCTCCTTTCATGTGGTATCTAGAGTCTTGCCAAGCACAGATTGCCAGTGAGCCCATTATCATCACACTTCTTTGCTGTTTTTCTTTCTAATTTACAGATAGAAACAAGTTTTCACTTAGTGCTCTCTAAATAGGAAGCATTAATTCCTTAAACCAGTCTCCATTCCCACCAGCAGTGGAGAAGGGTTCCTTTTCCCCACATCCTCTCCAACGTTTGTTGTTGGTTGATTTCTTTAGGTTAGCCATTCTTTCAGGGATGAGACGGTGTCTCAGTGTTGTTTTATTTGCATTTCACGGATGGCTAGCGATGTGGAGCATTTTTTTCATATATTTATTAGCTTCTATAATTTCATCCTCTGAGAAGTGTGTATTCATCCCAGAAGCCCAGTTCTGCATTGAGTCTTTGAATTCTGGACCCTAATGTGTTTTTATTTCTTTATAAATTCTAGATGTAAGACTTTTGTCTGAGTGCTTATTAGTTAAGGTTTTTCCAGATTTATGGGTGATCTTTTCAGTTTGTTGATAATTTCCTGTGATGTGCATTAAACCACTTAAGAGAACTCTAAACTTAAGTTGAAAATATTTTTGGTTTAAAGAGGTTTCATGTGAATAATTTCTGTGGATAAATACGAAATATCTATATATTTCTATATATCTATATATTTATGTATATAAACTTATACAAAAAGAGAAAAAATATCCAACTTATACTGGAAGTGGCTTAGCTATGTAATGATGCACTCAACTG
This sequence comes from Ctenomys sociabilis, assembly GCA_004027165.1. Lineage (NCBI taxonomy): Eukaryota > Metazoa > Chordata > Mammalia > Rodentia > Ctenomyidae > Ctenomys > Ctenomys sociabilis. The sequence goes on from PVKA01001738.1 coordinate 66,225, forward strand.
TGACATCTTTGACACTTGCCTGGGACACCGCCTGTGCTAATTTCTACCTTCCTTTCTTTTTGCAACCATCTCCGCCTACTCAAGGGGCGGGGCTGGTGCAGCCTGTGATGCCAGGGATCCAACGGCTGTCCCTGTGCATTTACTTGCCGAAGCAGACCGCTGAGTTGTCTTGCTGGTGCTGCCCTCCTTAAGTTTGAAATGTAGGTTAAGTGTTCTACACACCTTTACATGCTGGTGACTAGAGACTATGCAGTTCTACATTGTGCCCCCTGTAGGAATCTAGAGGAATAATTGAAGCACAGCCTTAAATTCAGTACATGAAAAGCCAAAAAAATGTATAAACATCATCAATTGGTGTTATAAATTAACAATTTATATAAAATTATCCAAAAGGAACCATCCAAAACAATGTAAATGAGCACACACAAGCCTATGTTCTCTGTGTGTGTTCTATGTATAATACCCAGGGCATCCACAGTGTGCAGTTTCTATTTGCCATTGGACAAATCATAAACTATATTGATTAAAGTAATTTCCTCTGTGTACTTTTGTGTCTCAGCTGTGATTCTCTTCTTTCAGACCCTCAGATCTTTCCATAGTGAAGAAAGACTATTTGCAGCCTTTCTTTCTGGGGACTGTGTTTCTCTCTCCTCTCGCTTCTGGCTTGAAGGTATGAGGGGCTGACAGGAGTTGGCTGTTCTTTCCTGCATGTACTGTCATTTTTTCTGAAAGATAAAACTCCATCCACTGTCTTTTGCCTCTTCCAACCCCGTAATGCGTTCCCCTCAGTGTGTTTCTAGCTTCAGTTCACATAGTGAGAGTTTGCAGATGGTTTACACTGGTTCTTCCCATAGCCAGAACCTAGGACATGGTATTTCATTCTCCTTATTTTAAATCTCCTCCATCTTTTAATTTGAAATTTTGAAATGTTTCAGTCATAAAAAAAAATCTCTTTTATGAAATATTAATATATATGACAGCTAAGATAATTGTACTACTAATTTGCATTAATTTATTGAAAGGAACAATTAATGCTTTATTCTTCTAAATTTTTTGACCAATGCTGCATGCTTATCTGATAATCTGAACAACTAATTTGAACATAAAATTATGCAATATAACAAGAACTGTTGATTTCCTATTGCTTTGTTTTGAAGTTTTAAATCTTTTTTAATGCTTTTTAAAATTTTTATTCTCTTTAAAATAAAAAATTAAAAAGAAATATTACTGCTTTCAAACCTTTGCTAATAACTTTGACAGCCCTGCTGTTTATGGTCTAATTTCCTTTCTTTCTTTCCTTTTCTGCAGTACTGGTGATTGAATTCGGGGCCCTGCACTTGCCATGCAATTGCTTGTCCTACTGAGCTATGTCCCCACCCCACCCCAGTTCCCTTTCTGTGCTCTTTTTCAGCTCACAGGAGCGCAGGTGTCTCCCACATGGGACGCTTCTGTGGGTCACAGGCTTCTTTCTGCACATGCAAATGTCCGTTCAATCTGTGCCCTTCCCATGCATCCCTTCTCACTGGAGAGTTCACATTCCGATGGAACTCTCAGTGCCTGCTGAGAAAACCTCAAGTTAGAATCCGGAAGACCCGTACACCGTGTGGTCTGTTGGCTGCTCCCACGGATGCCACTGGACATCTCAGTAGGGGACTAGTGCAGGGAGCTACTTCCGCCTCCTACAAAGTCAGCACTGGCACCTACTGGACAGTGACTTTGCGAGGAGCCAACGGCCGGCCCAGACCCGCCAGTCTGTGCTCAGTTTCTTTTAGAATCTTGGGATCCAGCTGGTCATGGGCTGCACACCCGCAGCCCCACACTCTGAGGCCCCGAGGAGCTGAAGCTGGAGCACCCCGCCTAAAGGCTCAGTTGGAGAACTCAGCCTAGTGAGACCCTGCGTCGAGGGGAGATTGGCTGCAGACTCCTCTGAGCTGAGACAAGAGTCCCAGCCAGCCAGCTGCTCCCCTCTTGAGCATTTTTTCAAGTGAACTGAAGACATCACACCTTAGCCACACATGTGCAGTTAGTTCCCTTTCTGTGGGAATGTCTATAGCAGCACAAGTTGTCTCTGGTACTTCTTGGGAACAACCCAAACACCTATCTCCTGAGGGATGTCGAAAGCAGAGGTGGCATTTATACACAGTGGTATGTTACTCAGCTATACAGAAAGAAAGGCTTGAGGCTTTTATAGGTAAATGGATGTTACTAGAGGCTGCACCATGAGTGAATGAATCAAACCCACATGTGTGAGCATTGTGTTGCCTTGCCAGTGCAGGAACCTGAGAGAGTAAATAGGATCTGAAAGGAACTCTGGATTCTGTGAAAGGGGAAGAAACTGCTGCGAGGGAAGGAGCAACTGGGACAAAGGACGGAGAAGACAAAGAAGGGAGGGAGGGGAAATGTGTATACATATTAGCTTGGAAATTTTACTGCTGATTTTTGCTGGTCTGTTGAAAGGAGAAAAAGTAAATCCTTATTATTTTTCTTCTTTCTATTTTTTTGTCCAAATTTACAGGTTTATACCTGGCAATCTGAACAACCAGTATGAAGAACTCACTACACAATGAAATAACCACTATCACATTTCTATCACTTTGTTTAGTAAAATTCTGTATGATTTGTAATGTTTTTTAATTCTTTTTTAAAATAAAAATAAATAACTAAATGAGGAAGGAAAAAGAAAGGAAGGAAGAATGATGAGAGAGACTGGCTCGCACAGGACCCTGCCTTCACATTTCGGTGTATCTTTCTCTTTTTTGCGGAACTGGGGATTGAACTCAGGCCCTTGCGCTTGCCAGGAAAACGCTTATTCTACTGAACGCTATTTCTCCGGCCACTGTGTGTCTTTCTAATTGGTAGTCCCTGACAACTGGAGCTAGAAAGCTTACAGATTTGACAACTCTATCTAACCTAGGCCACGAATTAAATTCGCGGGCTTCAGAAGGGGCATCAGGAGTTGGGGCGCAGGGTGGTCAGGGGGGATGCCCCCGCCAGCTCCGGATCGCTGCACCAGGGAAGGGCAATGTGGGCCTCAGAGTCCAGATGTTTCCTTACCAAGACATGGAGAATAATGTTTAAGCTCGCTGAGCGGTACCTGCTCTAATGAGGCACAGACATTCACATGAGTCAGATCACACTTCCGGTAGCGTCCAGGTCGGTGGGTGCAGCGAGCACTGGAGACGGTGCCCTCTCCGGCGCTGGGCTCCGAAGCACTGCCCGCAAGGCAGGCCTGGGCTGCAGACCCTGCTACTGAAGCACTACAAAACATTGCTACTTTTTTTTGTCCAAATATCATCCTTGATTTTTGGACATGTCGCATATTTTAAGAAAGCAGTTACATGTGAACCTGCTTGTAACACAAAAAATACATTTTTGATAAATTCCTCATGAGTGTAAGTCCCTTTGCAAGTAAATATAAGGAGGGAAACATTATGTTTTTCATATACTGATCTGTACAACCAGAAGTCCAAAACTGGAGATTTAAGACAAATAAATTTGGTTCTATTTTTTAAAAAGCAAAATAATTTTGACTGTCTATTATACATTTTATTGCAAAAATAAGCCATTTAAAATTTTATTTTCATCTCAAATACATAATGATCCATGAATTCAATAATTTAAAAGAAAACAAGAAACTGAAGGAAAACTAGTGCGCCATTAGAAACTGTGGAGGAGAACAAGCCCAACGCTGACCCTTTGCACCTCAGCATGGGGGTCGGCACTGTTTACTTCATATCTGGCTCAGTTCCAGTCATCAGCCCTGAGGTAAACCCGTCTGCAAGGAGCAAAAGCGCTGTGGGCTCATGCCCTTGGCTGAGCGTCAGCTCCAGGCGTGGACTCTAGAGAAACAAAAGGAAGCTGGAGGACCAGGGCCACAGTGCCCTCGGGGAAGCAGCCCCGCGCCCTCCCCTTCCTGGACCCCTCCCCACCTCTTCCAGGATGGGTCACAGGGGGAACAGAGCCCTCCAGCCCAGAGAGGTGGAGGACATCCATTTTCTTACCTGGAGCACTCCTGTGAGTCCACTTTTGTGCAAACCAAAATGATATGTCTATGTAGCTCCAGTTATATTCTTTTATGGTTTACTTCCTTGCTCAGCACACTGCCCATGTGAGTAGTGGGGACCTCAGGGCGGAATGGACAAGCGTAGAATTCAGGTCGTTTATCTCTTTTTCAGTCCTGCTTCTAACTTGGTAATTATTAGGTAATTTATGTTTTTCTGAATTTTAGAATTGTCCTTGCAACTGCTATATTGATTGGATTTAGAATGGATTTGAAGATGTGATTTGAGAAAAAAGTCAGAGTTTTACAAAGCAACTCCGATGAAAGAAGGAAATCAAATTGAACATAATTCAAAACAAGCTGTTTTCTCACATGGCCTAAAAATTTCAAGATGATTCATGTTTGCTGAGACATAGCAGGAAGGCAACAGATGAGAGGTAAGATCAGAGGCGGAGAAAATGCTTTTTTTTCTTCAGTCTCTCTATCCCTTGAGAAACACAAAGCTTTATAAATATGAGGAAATTCTGCAAAATAAAACTGATAAAACGCAAGCCTTTATGCCATCTTTTCTGGGCAAACTTCGCGTGTGTGGCACTGGAGCACAAAGGAAGCCCTTCTCACGGCATCTGTAAACATTCGCAGTTCCCTGTAGGACACCAGCTGTTGCTAACATATGGCGCTACCAACCAAGGAGTCCAGAAAGATGGTCCACATAGACAGGTTCACCTTTAGCTGTGTTCTTATCCTGCTGTAGTGAGGCAGCATTGGCCAGCTCATCTGGTAGCTTCCAGCAAGAATAAAAAGGCCAAATTTTAGGTCCAATTTCAAGCACATTTTTCACGTAAGCAAATCGAGCCATGGCTGGTGTCCCTATTGCTCTGCTGCTCCATCTGTAATCAGCTCTGAAGCAGGCTTCCTCTGCGCAGTTATTTGTTTTATATGGATGAGTATCTGGCAGAAGCCTCTCCATAGACAGCCTAAGAGGAGCACCTGCTCGAGCGAGGGGCACAGCCACAGTCCCGGGCAGCACTGGGAGACATCTACCCTGTATAATTAATTAATTGAGATCTTTCTTATTTCACACAGTTTAAAACTTATTTATGGGATTTGTAAAAGTAATTCTAGAATAAATGCATACAAATGCATGCTTTATGGTCTATATAAGAGAAGGTATGTTTACAACCACCCCCTTTCTTTTATGGATTTTTACTTCAAAAGTAGATTTTTCACTTCAGTGAAATAGTATCTAGATGTGTCCTAGCACTTTCTGTGCGGATACAGGAAGCAATCCTTCTGTTCCCTCAGTTGCTAAGACAAAAGCCCAGGTGTGTGCATGTGTACAAAATGTCAGGCTAGGATTCACACCCACAAGATGCTCAGGAGAGTTTCTTCTTGCGTATGTTTACTTGAGTTCTGTAAAGCTATAATGCAACTACACCACTCTAGGACTGGATTTTTTTGAAAGTTCTCTTGGTTCTTTGGGAGGAGCATCCTGATTCAGTACAATAGTGTATGGAAAAATTAATTTGCATGTTTTACAGGAGGGCAAAAGTGAATCATAGGATTGCTCGTGTGTGTGTGATGAAGATGGGCTGTCCTGGTAAATCACAGGCTTTCGTAGTAGAAGGGGGTTGGGCAGGTGGTGGTGATGAAGGCGCTGCTCACGATTGTGACACTGGCCCTATAATCCAAGTTGCTGTGACAGCGAAGTGGAGCAAGTGTCCACTAATACCGACCCAGGGCATTCAGACCTCCTTCGTTCAGATGTCAAGGAAACCAGCAATGTAAGTCTTGACGTATTTTGTCAAATGTTACAAAATGTTTGTCCAACCAAATGGACCCATCCAATGTTAGAATTAGGCCCGGAAATGTAGTGAGGTTCTCAGCACATTTGAATCATCCTGGACAGAATCTCAGTACTGCCGTTTCATGGTGGAAACTAATGGACCGAATGCTATACAATGCTGTGAAGTACACAAAGGCTGAGACACAAGCAAAGCACCCTGTATGCACCAATTCCCATCTTCAGAATTTACTTATTAGGACAATGAGATAGCTTAGCATACTAAGCACCTGCTCAGGCCAGTGCAGGGACTGGGCTTGATCCCTGGCCCCACAGGCCATGTTGGCCGTGTTCCCGGACATGCAGAGCCAGCCAGCAAGACTGGGCATGGTGATGCATTCCTGCAATCCTGGTGCTGGGGAGGTTGAAAACAGGAGGATTACTTCTAATCCAAGCTGTGTAGCAAGATCTTGTTCCACATACAGTAAAAAAATACTTACTATGACAACTCACTAGCTAAAATGAAAGGGTCCATAAGTTTCTTGTACTTAGCAGGAATTTTTCATGGTAATCACAGGAATGTAAAAGACTTATGGAAGATTTATGGATCAAAATATGCCATAAACATTTAGGCTTTTGTAGCAGCAAAGAATTATGCTTTCAATTTAGAAATTTGTCCTGAATCTCAGCCATTGAATAATAATAATGTAATAATAAACCAATGACGCTGCTCTCATCTCCCAAACTAACTGTAATGGGACATTCAGCAACTGGTTACCAGTTTCCAATTTATGTTACATCTGCTAGCACAGCACAGCTTTGTCATAGTATGAACTACATGCAGGAACAAAGAAGAAATTCCAAATGAAATGTTACACTTGCAAAGCAGATATTTGTGGAATCTTTAGATTTCAGAAAGATTTACACTGATATCCTGTATGACAAAGAAAAACAAAGTGGTGCTGCTGGTGTCAACATTTCACCGCGATGGAAATACTGGTAGGCAAACCTTGACAAAAGTGGAAGCCCGAGACGAACCCTTCTACACCATATCCAGAGATGGAGTGGATGTTGTTGACGACTTATGCATCACGCAAATCACAAAGCATGGCCCAGCAGTTGTGTTTTACTCAATTCTAGACATGTGTAGCATTAATAGTTTGATAGTTTACAAAGAAAATAAAAATAAAATACATTGGAGAAAATCTGTTAGAAAAATGAGACTGATCTCATGAGAGATCATTTTTTTTGAACTGGAGATTCAACTCAGGCCTTTGTGCTTGCCAAGGAAGCACTTATTATACTTAGCCATCTCCCTGGCCCTAAGAGATCATTTATAGCAGAGGAAAGATAAAATGTTTCTGCCCAAGGAACTACACAAAAAAAATTGTGGAGCACACTGCACACTGGCGAGCTGATAGATGAACAGACAGACTCAATATCCTAGTGACCTCCTATGACAACAGGAAAATCAAGAAGATGTGTACTGTCCCTACAAGAAAGTACAGGAAAATCTATGTGCTACCAGTGCAAGAAATTCTTATGTTCGGAGCATGTATTTTTCAAATATGAGGACTGTTTGGTCTGAGACATTGAAACAAAGATTATTTGTGTGGCAGACTTTACTTTATATTTTTATTGTAGTTCACATAGGTTTTTATTTCTGTTATGACCCTTAGGTTTTATGAGTAAATACACAGCATAAGTGCAAAATCTCAATGCCTATTCTAAGCAGTCATTGCACATTTGATATTTTATTTACATCCTATTTTCTTAATATTGAAGTAAAGTTATTTTTACAGACAGCTGTTGGTATTTTCATTTTAGTTCATATAGGAATTTATTTCTTACTATCTCTTAGGTTTTGTAAGTAAACAGCTCATTAAAAATGTTGGTATTTATTCTAGATGCCTAGTAAATATTAAGAATTTAATGCTTTATGTCATCAATATTTTGTGTTCCTATTGACTGCACATTGAATAAGGCAAGAACAGCCTCTTGTCAAAAGTAAAACCAGAAAAATGTCAAGCATATCGTACAAAGTGGACAGGAATGCAAAGCACATGTGCTCCCAGGTAAATGATGTGTGTGTGTATGTGTGTGTGTGTGTGTGTGTGTGATAGGCTTCTGTCCTATGTGCATCTTGCCATAAGTGTCCTTGTCAAAGTACAGATTATTATTTTGCATAGTGTTATTTGTATTTTCATTGCAGTTCATTTGGGAGTTTATTTCTCCTGCTCTTTTTTTGAACTTTATACACCAAAAGGCAGTTGGTGTTAAAAATCTTGTGCTAGGGCTGGCGAGATAGCTGAGCAGCTCAAGCGCCTGCCCAGACACACAAAGTCCTGAGTTCAATCCCAGTACTGGAAAAAAAAATAAAAATTTATACTTTTTCATGAACAACAAATTGTAAAATTACAACACTTTATTTTTTTCCTGCCAAACATGCATTGTTTAATGCAATGAAACTAATGAGGTTAAAATGAATAATTCACTGATATAAATACTCAGTGGTCATATGTTTGACATACTCATGGTCATGCTCCTTCAGGACAAAAACTGTGTTATGCTCTGAAGGTTAAAAATAAAGAATTGTGCACAGGATTTGCCAAACTATCACAACAATTATAACAGAGATGCAGCTCACTTGGGTCTGCTCTGGCCCAGAGTATGCACTATATGCAGGAACAAAGGCTTTGGGCTCGTGTGTTGGTTCTCTTACGTCACCCAGCAAAGCTCCTGCAGGTCCCGTGCTATGTCCATTGCAGAGCACCAATGAGGACACTGGTCCAGTTAGCTTCTCGAGGCTGTCCATCTGCCGATAGGCGAGCCTGGGTGCGACACAAATGCATGCAGACACCCCTCACATTCATATCCATGAACACCACTGACCCAGTCACTGGCCTCATTGCTGAGGACACCTGGCACCCACAGTTTAAAGGAAGAGAGATTTAAACTGAAGCACACTCTCCACTCAGCAGGCGCAAATCCCGACAACACCATGGAGACAGGGCCTGGGCTGCTGTCCTGGGGGCTGCCCATGTCCTGGGGTGGGGAAGCAGAGAGTGAGTGGGGGACACAGCGGAGGTGCACGCTGCAGGGCTCGCCTCAGTGCCTGTCTCTGCTGATCAGATCGCACAGCATCACCTAAAGTCAGCCATGTGATCGCTGCCATTCAGTCGTGTCCCAGCAGCCCTGGCCACGTGAGTGAGGCCCTTGGAGGATGTTCTTGAGGGAAAATATTGCATCCCAAACATGACACATGTCAAACATGTGTATGGACCTATGCCTCTGTATGGTGTATATGTATACTGCGTATTTTACACACATACCACACAAAGAAACTGCCAAGTGTGGTGAATTTTTTTTGTAATTAGAATGAAGCACACAGTGCCATTTGATTTCCCTCAAAATACTCCCCTTTGCTTTCACCCCAGGAATCCCAGCACATCCTTCACCAGCTCACTCCCTGGATACAGCGTGGTGCAGCTCTGTCTCTCCCCCACATTTCAATCAGTCCAGAACATCAGCACAGCTGCAGTACACTGCAAGACATGGCTTGTTCAAGTGCAGAGATGTGATTTCACCAAATATTCCCCTCTCCAAGCCTAGAATGGCTCTCAACAGAGAAGCACATCAGTTTGAAACAACAGTGGCAGATTGCTTCTTAGGTTATAAAAATAAGACAAAATTTTGTAACAAGCCAATAAGAGCCTAATCACGACTATGCTGGCTGAGTGCCTGACATGTTTGTTCCTTAAGGTTCTTCTGCGTAATGCCCTTCACAATGCTCTTAGAGCCATTGCATTATTAAACAATAATTCTGAATGCCTTTCGCTGCCTGAGCACATCAACATATTTACATTATGTTATAGCCATACCCGTCGTGTGTGCTTGGCTACTTCCTGCAGAGGACACAGCACCGGCATTCATATCGCCCCTTTGGTGACTATCCACTCTCCCACCACATGAACACAGCACCTAACACTCACAACTCAAATGGAAACAGTTTATTGGACTCCTCATTTCGAGGAGTTCGGACCATGGTCACCGGTTCCCAAGCAGAGGCATCCCCTGGGAAGGCGTGGAAGCAAAGCTGCTACACTCACGTTCACAGTGTCTGGGAAGCAGAATGAAGAAGCGCTAGAGTGAGAAGGGCAGAGGACGCTGAGGTCACACCCCATGACCACTGCTGGCAGACTTAGAAGTGGGTGCCACCCATCCTCCAGTGGACCCCAAGGCCCACCAGGTGGACACAACTTACCTTGCACCACACTGACTGAAATGTTTTGTTCTAAACTGAAAGAGAAGGCATAAGCATAAGATATGGGAACAGGATCAGTGAAAGGTGACCCAAGGCAGGCTTCTGGTGGAGCATTCACCCAAGGGGGGTCAGAGGGGGTGGGCAGGACTTGCCAGTCCTGCAGACAGCATGTGGCCTTCCTCCCAGGCTGCTTGGGTTTCAGTCTAGGATTCTTGTGTCACTTAGCTTTGTGCTACCCGAGGTTTCTAATTTCTCTCATGATCCCAGAGTCAGGCAAGCAATTCTTCACTTTTGCTTTGGAGATTATTAGCCCCTAAATTAGCAATTGTGCCAAGTTTAGCCTATTTAAAGTAGTCATCTGAGGGCTGGCCTGATAGCTCAGTGGATTAAAGCACCTGCTTAGGCAGAGCACAGCAACGGGGATTCAAGTCCTGACATGCTGTGCCAGTCCCACCCATGGAACAAGCTGAGGTAGCAATTGTGACTGGGTACAGTGGTGCGTGCCTGTAATCCCAGCACTTGGGAGACTAAAAACAGGAGAATCACTATGAGTCCGATCTACATAGTGAGACCCTGTAGACCCTGTACACCCTGCCCTAAATACAGAAAAATAAATAAAAATAAAGTAATTGTGTGTGTGTGTGTGTGTGTGTGTAAATGGGGGTCAAACTTGGGGTTTTTGCACTGAGCTCCAGGTCCAGCTCTTTATTTTATTTTTTCTTTTATTTCTAGATGGGATCTTGCTAAATGCCTAAGGTGCCAGGCTGAATGCATACTCACGATGCTCCCAGCTCACCCCCGGGGTGGTGGGATCGCTGGGCTGAAGCCCCACGCTTGATTCTACCTGCCTGACCCTGGGACTTCTTGGACTGTGCTGTTCTGTCCTAGCAAACCAAGCTGATGAGAAATGACAGCGCGGTCAAGGGCACGTGTCCCCTCACTTAAGGCTGAGTGTCCAGCACTTTGTGGTGTGTGACATGAAAACTGGAATCTTTCTCTGAAAGTTGCCCACTCCTGCTAGTTCGTAGTTTTCCTTGACCACCAGTTGTGGCTGCGCCCTTCCCTAAATAAAGTGAGTGTGTGCCTTTTAAAGGGAATTAAGGGATCACGGCGTTAACCAAGAACCCAAACCCTGAGGAGCTCTGATTGGAACAGATCGAAGTGCAGAGGCGCCAGAGCCCAGGGGCGGGGTCAGCGGCCTCCTGCACGCTGGCCTCAGCCCTGGTGCCGGCCTCACCCCAAGTCAGGGGCAACTTTTTCTTTTATTTTGTGGTGCAGTGTCCACAGGGCCTCACTAGGTAGATCAGACTCGCAGTGATCCGCCTGTGTTCAGCCTGCCAAGTGCTGGGTTGCAGGTGCACGCCACTGCACCCAGTCTCAATCACTGTCTCAGCGCGCCCCAGGGATGGGCCTGGCATGGCACTCTGGGGATCCAACCTGGCCGTTGCATCTGCCTGAGCAGGCGTTTTAATCCCTTGAGCTATTTGACCAGCCCTACAGGGGCAACTATTCTTGGTGACTTTACAACGGAAGTAATCTAAGCTTTTCTCTGTCGTTTGTCTCTTATTTTCTGTGTCACTCTGTCTTTCTCTGCACAGAAAGGGACACATAAATAGACACACACACTCACACATACACACAGAGAGACTACACAGAATGCACTGAACACTTGGAGAACGAGAACCCAGTGCTCCCTGCGAGTCACCAGGTCAGAATGAAATTCAGAGCGGGACTCATCCGGCATGCCGTGCGGGCAAAGGAACACACAAGCCTGTCTGCATTACTCGGGCAGCGCTTCCAGACAGCTGGACCGCTTGGTTTCTGGGTGTGAGTTGTTCCTGTGTACGAACGCAGTATTTTTGCATTCTAACTGGTTAGGTGAGGAGGGCAGCAGGTATCTGCAGACTGTTTCACGCCGGCAAACACATTGCTTTCACTTAAGACAGCTTTTCAAAATTAATTGCTGAAAACTATGTTTAAAAGAATTCATCAGTGCTAAATTCTTTGTAAGTACTGCTCTAGTCTGAAAATTCTGTTTTAACTTTCCGTAACTTAAATTAGTCTCTTATTTGAATCACCTTCAGGAAATTATTCCCTCTAGCCAGCATTTAGCTACAATTAGCAAAACTTACAATTGTTTTGCAACTATCTTCTGGGGCTGAGAGAAAGAAATTTGGTCTCAAAACCTCTCCAAGCAGGCACAAGGATATAAGCACAGGGTGTGCAGGAGTAATACTTGTCATTTTGCTGGACCAGTAACTATAGAGAACTGCTGTGTTTTATGCTAGGGTTTATGACCACACCCTGGCTCCCTGAGCCGGGCACGGCAGGCTGGCATTCGCACCTGACTCACAGGGCGTCTCCAGGGGCCAAGGGAGTGGTGCCATGCTGCAAATATCTAAGCTCTGAAAGTGCCACCTGCAGTTTTCCTGCAGATTTTTCAATTGCAGCCTTTAGGCCTCACAGACCCACCCCCAGGCCCAGCCGCCCTGCTAAGAATTCCTGCTGCTAGCCCAGGAAAATATTGCAGAGGAGATATTAAACTTATCACGCCTCGGGCCTCACAGTGAAGTACTGCAAATGAAAAATGGAGTAGAAAGAGCCACCTGTCTGCTTTAGGTGACACCAGGCATGTCCCTCACCCAGAACAAGTTCACCATTCCGCTGCCTCCTTCAAGGCCCAGCAGCCCCGCTTCACTTGTTCATCCCATGTTAGACATGTGCTTGGATGTAAGACCTTCATGGGAGTCAGATCTGCATGCTCAGAGTGAAGGCCGGGCAGGGGTGTCGTGTGGCTCTGGGAGTTGTGTCCATGAGACAAAAGGAGCATGCAGTGAGGGGCTGGGCAGCCTGTATGGGGGGACTGTGTGGGATATGTGGTTTTGCCGAGTCTCGGGATGACCAGAGAGGTTCTTGTGGCATGACACAGTCGCACGTGCACCAGTTCCCTGCTGCAGTCCATTACACTGCGATTCCTGATTGAATCAAGGGTGTCCTTTCCAGGACTCCACTGAATGGCTCTGCACCCTAGAAACAGTCTCTGCCAAGCCTTAGAATGCAGAGATTTTATTGCATTTTCATGTTTCTCAATATTCCCACTTCTGTTCCACCACACGCACACAGTCTCAGCCTCTCTCCTTTCTAGCCCTATTCTTCCCAACTGACTGAATGCCAGTCCTGGTTAGATGCGCCCCATCCGCCCTGCACATCAGGGCTCCCTACAGTCTTTGCAAAATGTAAGCCATCTGAGAAGAGCAGGCCTACATGATTTTTCCGTCTTCTTGTCAATATATCATTCTTAGTACTCTGCCTTCTGTATCACTATGGAGATCAAGTGTCTGTGTTTGTGGAGCTGCTCACAGCTCCGTTGGCACATTCATTGTCCACATTACAGAAGCCAGTGGGCTCCCAGGCTTCACACTGCAGCTTCAAGCTTTTACTGAGCCATTTCCATCAGTGCGAGAGCTTGCTGCCATGTCTATTTGCTCAGCCTACTGTCAGGATTACTGTTATTCATTGGTGGGAAGCACATAGATTTTTCAAGTTGTAGTTGTGCAGGCAAAGCCAGTGAAGTCTCCGAGTGGCTAAGGCTTGTACTCTCTAGATCCTAGAGCTGCCTACATGGACTCAAGCTCCTTCCTCACCCTAATGCAACTGCTTTCCTTTGCAAACATTCCACTGTGGACCTCGATGCTTCTGACGTGCTCTTATGAGGATCTTGTGACCTCCTGGCTTCACCCAGCTAATCAGGAGCAGCCGCCAGCTGCAGCCTTCCCCTCACCAGCCTGCAGGGCTCCCCACACCCACCTTTGCCGCGCTGTGGTGGCTGTCCTAGGCTCACACCTTTCTCCCATCAGGAAGCCCTCAACACTGCTCTCCAAACACCATTTTTAAGTAAAACATCAGTGCCTTTAGCCGCTAACTTCTCCCCCGCATTGCCCACGTCATGTGGAACAGGTTAGAGATTTCACTATGTTCATCAAAGCTGAAAAAATAAATACATTGTTAAAATACTCTCCATGTGATTATCTGTCCAATTTTACTTCTTAGTTCTCAGTGTTTTTCTTGTTCCTCTCCAAGCACTAGGAACAGGACAGGACTATTTCCAAATTATAGTCTTCATTTGCTTGTTTTTTGCTCATGAATATCTCTCTTTAGTACCGGGTGAGTGAACCACCTGCCTCGAGGCTTGGCCTCCCTCTGCTTCTCCATGAAAGCCTTCCTCATGCTTGCCCAGCTGTCCTGCTGCATGCTTCTTCCCCTCCTGCACTGTCTGATACCAATATTGCACTTATTTGCACTCTACTCCTGAACCACAGTGCCCAACGTCATGTTGAGCACGCTGAGTGGATGCTCAGGAAATCTCTGCTGACGCGATAAAAATCGAATTACAAAGAAAGACATCTAGAAATTAAATAATGCAATAATTAGAAGAAAGGGTATTTTCATGAATTACTGGATACTTCAAGAAAAGCATTGATTTTGACTTTGGCTACAGCATATGTGACAAGGACAAGCTCACTGCCTTGTCCATGAGTGAGTGCATATCATTTTATCAATCATGATGAAGGATGCAGAGGTACCAAGGACCACAAAGCTTGCTAGCTATGTGGACATACAGCGTGGGTCCCCCAGAAGTAAGGGAGGTCATTGAAATACTCATTGAAAAGGCATACCTGAGGGCAATCTACTCTTCAGATGAAGAATGCTGTGCACTTCAAGTATAGGGTTTAGAATAAGCAAAATTATGGGTGAATAAATTATATGCTGGAGATTTTAGGTGCAACATATGACAAACACAAAAGAATCGTAATAAAGAAACAGATTTCAAATAAACCTTAGGACCAGAACCTAGGACTTTATCTAAGCCAACAGACTTTAAGAAAAGATTGACCAGATATCACACATGTCATAACTTCACAATAGCTCATAGTGCATTAAAGTAGGATTTCTTTAGTTGTCCTTAAAGAAGAGGTAGGTGTGGTGGTGCAGTTTGAATTCCAGGACTCACAGTCTAGGGCAGAGAGTGTCAGATTAGAAAGCAACACAGGCAGTTCAGTGACTTAGTAAGACCTTGGATTTAAGTAAAAATAAAATAAAAAAGGGCTAAAGATGCAGTTTTAGGGGGTGGAGAGAGACAGAGAGAGAGGCAGGTTATATATATATAAGAAGGTAAGATCAATAAGTGAAGAAGGGTTCAGTCCTTTCTCTCAGTACAGTAGCCCACAAATGGCCAGGCTGTATTTTCCTTGCGCTGGAAGCTCCTCTCAGATCCCTGGTCTCTAAGAGTCACTGTCTATATCTTATAGCTTTTACACTTCAGTACTTGTGAACAATTTTTAATATGATATGTAATTATTGATTTTCAATAAAGTTAAAGAAAAAAAAGACCCCTGGTCTCATCAGTAGGAGGCACAACCGAGGACTGTCTTGTGAGCTGTGCGCAGCTCGCAGTGGTATTTTAGGAAGAAAGGTTTGGCCCAGAGAGGACAGCAAACCCAGGGTAATGGTAGGGGTAAAAAGTAAAAATCAGTCCTTCACATGAGTGGCTACAAACCACGTGGAGGACAGATGGTAAAAAACCGCAGTGGGTTGAAAGAGCCCGTTCAGCTGAAAGGATGTGGTCAGATGGCAAAGGCGTCACCTTAGCGACATGGGCCTTCCAGTCCACAGACGAGGCCGTGCTCCTCGCTGGGTGTGCTCCGTGGACGCTTTCCTCGGGGCTCTCGGGTCTTCGCGGCCGAGCCCTCCGCTTCTCCAGTTTGCTTGAGTCTGGGCCGCGGTCGTCTTGCGTGACAAGCGGGATTCCGTCCTGGCTCCCGTCCAGCAGGCTCACTCCCGGCGCACAGGCGCTGCCGATCTTCGCCTGCTAGGCTTGTGCTGCCGCTTTCCTGACGCCCCTGCTGGATTCATCTTCTGTATGAATATGGGAAGACTAATATACGCTAATTTTAAAAAATTCAAACTTTTAAAGGGGCCTCACATATCGTTTAGATACAGGATTGGGAAACTGGTGAGCGAACCAAACCTAATCCACTGTTCTTTGAAAATAAAATTGTATTGGAATTCAGAAGCAATCTCTATATATTTTATGAAAGCTGTCCCTTAAAAAACTCTTTGTATGTCCTGACATTCAATATCATCTATGGGTTATAAGAATTATTTACATAGATCTTCTGAATCTAAAGCAGATGTAGAAGAAAAATTTCACTCCATTTATCCCTTAAAGATAAGAAAAATTTCACTTAATTTATCCTTCAAAGATTTAAAAACTAGAGCTCCAAAAATAATTCACACAAGAAAGATTACTCAGTTTTGCAAATCTGAAAATATATATTCCCAAATTTATGTTTATATTTTCTAATTTAAGTAAGGCATTTTTGTTTTCCACCTCTATGCTTTATGTGGTGCCTGGTCTTAGCAGTGTTTCTTGCCCTTTGATTTGCTCCGAATTTCATTCTTCCGCAACTGCATCTTTCTGAGGACCTTCCCATGCAGAGATTGACACCTTGGGGACATGCGCGCTGCCCAGTCGCTTACCTGGTCAACCTAAGGTGAAGCGAGGACGCTGCCTCAGACATAAACAAGGCACTTTAAATGGCTTCATACTTCCAAGAATCAGAAAAACGATTTTATTTTCTGTTAATGGGAATAATAAAAACGTGAGAAAATTACACCGAATCATCCATCAGTGAAAATAAACTGACCGCACAGTTCTCACTGACAAGATTCACTATGGACCTCGAAGGAGCATGGCATATGCTGGACAACAAGGCAAACTAACTGCTCAGAAAAGGGCAGCTGAGATCCAGTTCCCGGGGGCATGCCTGGTGCTCCTTTCCAACCTTGGAGGAAGATGAAAGCAGTGGGGTGGACACTGTGGGTCAGCAGGAGAGACGGCCTCGGCCCGTTCTCCAGAGAGAGGGCATTTTGCTCCTGTGATATGACCAGGCGACTGGGGACATCGCTGGGGACATGACCTGAGGATATGAATATTCATAGAACTGCCTTATTGGTCAGAAGCAATCTTCTTCATAGCCTGGGAACTAGGGCACAGTGAAGAACCTCTACCAAGTAGGATGCTATTGACGCATTCTGCTGCTGGCTGCCCTTGTTGCTCTGTTGTGATTGTAATGTTCTCTCTTTTTTACTTTCTTTCTTTTAATGTATTTGCTACAGGGTCTCACTGTGCAGCTCAGACTCAGAGTGGTGTTCCTGTGTTCAGCCTCCCCAGTGCTAGGATTACAGGTGTGCAACACCATGCCCAGTCTTGGTGGCCAGTTCAGCATACCCAGGGGGAGGGCTGGTGTGACATTTGGTGTCAGAAATTGAACCTGGTTCTTGTGCTTGCCTAAGCAGATGCTTGGCCTGCTCAGCTATCTCACCAGCTCTTGTAATGCCCATTTTAAGTGAAGGATAGCATAGTCATTTGTCACATTTGTTGCAGAAGTGAGCTTGCCCCTCTGGCTGGATTTTAGTCTAATACCATCACATAAATGCTGAGAAAATACTCAGTTTGTTCTTGCATGATTTAAGGGAATTGGTTTCCTGAAACCATGAGAGTGTAGTACGTCTGCTATGATTACAGTTTTGCAATTATGGCTTAATGGGCAGTGAAACACCTGCAGGTAGCACACATGGTGATTTCCGTGACAGCCCAGCCACTGGGCAGAAGTTGTCGTCTGCACTTACTGGATTTGAACTGCACTTAGCGCTTTGATGGCTCATGTTAATAACGGCCGAGTGCACAGATATGCGTTTAAAACCTCCGCAACTCAATTACTACTCTGCTAACCAAATTTTCTTCTCCCAAACAGGAGACAGAATATCCCTCATTAATTAGACCCTGAAGCTCATTCTTCTCACAATACTTGAACATACAAAAAAAATACGTTTCCTTGCTATCTTTTTCTTTTTTCTTTTAAACAGAAGAAAAACAGATATCAAATTTCAAAACAAAATACTAGGAGGAAAACAATCACTAGTATATTGCTTATTTCTTTCTTCAAAGTAGGTGCTCAGATTAAAGGATCCCTGCATGAAAACTTGATCAAATGATATAAACACAAAGCTTTCTTTTCAATGAACTGATAGAAATTAGAAGTATAGTTATTTTCAGAATTTTAACAGATTCTTGATCTTTCTTTCTTTCTTTCTTTCTTTCTTTCTTTCTTTCTTTCTTTCTTTCTTTCTTTCTTTCTTTCTTCTTTTTTTCTGAATCTTTGCAGAACTAGGGATTGAACTCAGACCTTTGCGCTTGCCAGGGAAGTGCTTATTCCACTGAGCCATCTCCCCTGCCCAGATTCTCCATTTACCTTTGGTTGTTTTCACTTTGTACTTTGTCTTCACTTTGAGCTGTTGATTGTTGTTCTGCCTTGAGTATGTAAGTGATGCCATGGATGTGGATCTGCGAGGTTTCTGAAGTAGGTGTCCACATCCACAGTTACAGAGGCGTCCTCTTCCTGCATTATAGGTGCTACCTCAAAGACAGTTCCAGACAGCCACTAGGTGGATATGATGGTGTCTTTGTATGTAGAGTGAAACCTTGGTTCACAGACTTAATTCTGCATGATTGTAATGCGAACCAAAGTGAAGAAGAACAAAACAACCTCCCCCAATGCCAGCAGTGAAAGTAACCATTGCATCAGCTTGAGACTGGAGGTACCTCTTTATCTCTATGATAAGAGCTCCAGATAAGCAGCTCAGGACCGGCCATCAGGAATCCCAAGCTGTGGCTTAGACAACCGCGGGCTTCATAGGTTTTGTCCTCAATCCGCATAGTCACTGATGGCGAGGAACGGGCACTCCCGGTAGGAAGGTGGGTGCTTTGGCTGCCTCCCAGTCACCCATGGAGATGGGACAATGCTGTGGGTGGCCCACCTGCTGTGCACAGAGGGTGCAGCTGCAGGAAGGTCAGCTCACTTCCAATTTGGTTACTCTGAAGAAATGAGAGCCACAAAGGCATTGCTCTGTTTGCCTCGGCCAAGCTCAGATACCCTGAAGGTCACAGCTGAGCCAAAATATTGTATAAGGATTTGTGCTGCGGAATAATGAGCTCAGGAACAGATATCGCTGTTCTCAATGTTCCCGCCCAGGTGGCCTGTCCACACCTACCTTCGCGGCCCGCTTGGGGTTTCAGGTGGAACTGCACAGAGCAGTGTGTTCCTCACAGCTGGGACAGATCCACCTCACAGGATGAGGGGTGTGGGTGGGCGGATTGCAGGCCACAGCTGCTCAAGCCAGTCTGCTCTCCCTTGGATCTTCTGACCAAGGGAGTGACGTTGATCCTCGTTAGCCATCAGATTTTTTTCTTAGATTAACAGTTATTTATTCTTGGTAAATTTGTAGAGCATTGGTTTGCTTGTTTGCTTTTAATTTAGGAAACAAAGCTTATCTTTCGGCAACAACCATCAATCTTCTTATGCTCTGGCTATTTTGATTCTCTATCAGTGATGTTTGCTTACATTCATTTTCCTTTGGCTAAAAGGGAAACTCTCACAGTAGGAATGTTGCATGGATTCATCTCCATTTAACTAGGTCAATCCCTTAGTTAAAAGATATTAGGGCTTCACAAGCCACTAGACCATTATGTTCCTAGTGCTTCAGAGGCTGACTGAAAGCTTGTGTGAAATGACATCGCTAAGATAAGACTGTTGTAAATAATATTTAGAGAAAATCCGTCTTTGTAAAAATACCTCATGTCATTTCAAAAGGGTATTTCCAGACAATACAACTTTTTTCCCAGTAGGTTATGCTCAAGGAAATATTATTTTAATGATATGCTTTCCTTAATTGTACCCGAAGCCTGATCATCAATATTAGACATGAATATGTATTATAAAGATCATACGTGCAAATCATGATCCCACATTTAAATTTTAAGGAGGGCTCTGGTGCTAGCCCGCGAACGCTGCTGTTACAAAGCCTCCTCACCAGCTGGGCATCCTGAGCAACAGAAATTTTTTTTAGGGCATTCGTGAAGAGTAGAGGTCTGAGGCCAGGTGGTCCTAGCACTGACTTGTTTTGAGACATCTGTCCCCTCTCTAACATCAGAGCCACTTCTCACTGCGCCCTCACAGGGTCGTCTCTCTGTAAGCATTTGGTTACTGGTAGGCTTCTCTTATAAGAAAGCAAGTGGTGTTTATTGTGGTCCCTACATAACCTTAATTGAATGGGCTCCATAGATCCAGTGCACATGTGCAGTCACCCGCTGAGGTCCTGGGCCTTCGATCTGAGCATCGAAATCTCAGCAGGACCAAGTTCAGGGCCTAACAGCCGAGAAGGCACAGATCTACAAAGAACAGGCCAGCCCGGCACTGTGTGCCACCCCTCAGCACCCACAGGGAGGAGGACTCTCAGGGCCACTTCTCACCCTCAATCGCTGTAGCCATGTAGCTCTGAGACCGCCCTGACTGACTTCATGAGAGAGATGACCGGAAGTCACCGCAGTGGGCCTACATGGAGGATTCTTGCAGTTTACATCCCTGCTCTAGTTGCTGCACCCATAATCGGGTTTGAAGGAACCAGATTCAGGGTGACTCGGCACAGGAAGGTCAGTGCAAGCCCCACTTCCAGAAGGTAGAACGATGTGAGGAGTCTGCTTCTCACCTTGGGCATGTAGGTGTTAAATGCTGGAGCTATCTCACTGACAAAAAGTGGCATTATGTGGTTACATGGGCTGAGTTTTAATGACACAGAATTGTGCTTTTTAAATACCTGAATAAACATGAAACTTAATAGATCTTCAATTAGCTGAAATCCTCAAAAGTAGCTGAAATTTTTAAGCTGTATTTCTGCTGATGTAAATGATAGACATATGTCAAAACGTTGTTTGTGTTTTTTTGTCGTGCAAAAGGACAGAATAAGAAGAGGCAGTCACTTCCCAGGAAGGTTCTCATCTTATCAGCCGAGTGTCACAGGGCTCTATCTCTGCACAAACGAAATCCTCAGAAGACTTCTTCAGAACAGGGCCTGAAATCACAGATAATCACTCGGCAATCTACATTTTCCTCTGAGTGCGTTGGATCCGTGTCCAGCTCAGACCCTGTCCCCTCGGGAGGAACCTGAACATGACTGAGAACACTGGTTTTCTGTCATTGGATTTGTACTGCACTTAGGGCAGCACTTCTCAGCTGAGTGTCCTTCACAGTATGCTCTCAGATTCTGCATGCTATCTTCTTTTCTCGAAGGAAAGGAGGCACCTTTATCCATTATTGGAATCCAAACTCTGCTCAGTCTATAAAAGTTGCTCCATAAATACTCGCTCATTGCCTGATTAGGTCACATGACGTTGCTAAAATGACTTTGCCTCATAATTATGTTTTATTTATTCCCTTATGAAAATGAGTCCCAATTTCCTCTGCACAGCATGCGGGGATGTCTCCTAGGAGGTGACCCAGGAACAAACAAGAGTGACAGGTGACACTGAGCACCAGAAAAGCTGCCCTTGAGTCATTTTGGTGCTGCTTGGCACAGCCACCACCTTCTGCAGAAAAGCGTGTCAGGTGAACTCCATGCCAACTTGATTGGCGTGGGAGCTGCCTAGGGGTAAGAGCTCACATTTCAGGGTTGTCTTCATGTGTCAGGGATGTGCCTTGGGTCTGCATCTGCTCCCTATCCCTTCCTGCTGGAAGATGTGTCCTGGCTCTACTTCCAGGCCACTGTGCAGCATGCACAGTGCGTCATAGGGCTCGTGCCCCTTGATGTGTCTGCCAGGGACCAGGCAGACCCTGAAGGACACCTCTGAAACAGCAAGATGAGCAACCCCTTCATTAAGCTGTGGGTTTCAGATGCTTGGTTCCTCCCACAGGAAGGCTAACGGATATCATGAGTTTTAATTCTTCAAAGCCCCTAGCCCAGCAGCTGTGCAGAGATTTGAGGGTGTGGCTCCCTGTAAAGGTGACTGACGAGACCGTCCGGCAAGGCAGTGTGAGGGCCTCGTCCTTACACAGCCTCACTTGCTTCCCACTGAAGCCTTCACAACAGTCTGCATTTCGGAAGTCAACTGTCTGTAAATAGCACAGAATTACAGCTGTAAACAGCAGGTAATTCATTCATCTGATGATTCGATAGCCTCACATTTTGTAAATTTGACCTTTATCTGAAAATCTATGGGAAGTAGCTCCTGGGAATTGCAGGAGAACACGAACAGGATAAAGACAGAATGGGTTTGCCATCCAGATAGAGATCAGCTTCTCGTCAGTGACCTGCACCTGAGATCTAGCACCTGAGAACAAGCTAAGCTCCTCCAGGACTGCTTTAGGGCTGTCTTTCCACTGAAAGCTTTGCAGGTGTGTGAAGCCAGGTCACGCTAAAGAAAGAAAGGCCAGAAAGGTGTGCAAGAGGTCACTGCAACAACGAAAGGTGCAACTGTGGTGAAGTGGTCCACTTGTGAGCTCCAAATTACATGGTTATATCATGAAATAAGAAACCATTAAATACATGAACAATGACAAAACATCCAGGGAGGGTGTAACCAAAGCACAGTAGCAAACATGAAATTTATCTCTCTTTGATTTTTTTTCTGATTTAGCCAGTAGCAAATGAGTAGCATAATAAAGGTGAAGTGAGGGGATTGGCTTATTTCTGTGTGACAGGCACAGCCACAAAACTACAGGAAGAAAATAATTCTGTGGCAAATATCTTCACAGCCATAGAAGGAAGTAGGCCTTATGACCCAGCAAGGAAACACATAGAAGAGAAGGAAACTTGAGAGAGCACTGCTTGCAAATGCCTTCCATTTGTGAAATGCAAATTAGAAAATACAGTCACTAAGAGGAGAATCATAATTTTAAAGAGAAGAATTTGCAGTCTGTAGAGTTAACAATCATAAAAACGTACTTGAGCATAGGATCATGGGTATTAAAAAACATAGATTGCATGGGTAAAAGTCTCAAGAACATACGTTCAAAATTTCTACTATTCCAACCTGGTTCAGCTGAGAGCAAGTGCTCTCAGTGTATCAGGTGAAGCCGGGGTCCTGGTGTGATGGCCCTATCTCATGCTCTGGTGGCCTGGATCTTCAGCTGGACAGTGACAGAGCTTGGTCACAAGCTTCAGCTCGATGGTCAAAATGAGGATATTTGCCTGCTGAAAACATATGAGATAAATAAAGAGATGATAATTATTCTGTCATACTACATGGAAATTCAAATTTCTTTAATTAAGATGTGGGTATAGGGCCTGCAAGATAGCCCAGCAGACTAAGCACCTACTTAGGCAAGTTCAGGGACTGGGGTTTGATCCCAGACACCACATGCTGTGTTGACCCTGCTCCCAGATGCACTGAGCCAGGGACCGAGTCTGAGTGTCTTGGTACGTGCCTATAATTCCAGTGCTGAGGAGGCTGAAACAAGAGGATCACTACAAGACCAAGCTGCATAGTGAGACCCTGCAACAACCAAGCACATAAATTTTTAAAAATGTAGGTATATTATATATGCCATACATATATAAAACTCAGATTACTCAACTTTTCCTCAGGAAAATAGGTTGTAATTCTCCTTTATTAATCTTATGTAGATTGTTTTCTCAAATTTTCATTGTAGTGTACATAAAACAATATACACAATTGTAAATCTGTGAGAAAGACAACACATTTAATGTACAATGTAAATAGTTCATTATAAAATAAAATGTCCTCTTGGAAAATTTCAAGCCTCCAGGTTGTACTTGAAAATGCAGGCTACAGATTTCAAAGTGAAGGCATTCAGTTTTTGTCCATTTAGTATGATGTTAGCTGTTGGTTTCTTGTGGTTGGCATTTATCACGTTGAGATATGGACCATCTTTTCCAGTTCTCTATAAGGTTTTTTATATGATGAATGAGTGTTGCACAGTGTCAAAAGCTTTTTCTGCATCTATTGAGATAATCATGTGGCTTTTGTTCTTGATTCTATTGATTTGGTGTATTACATTTATTGATTTGCTCATGTTGTACCATTCCTGCATTCCTGGAATGAATTGCACTTGGTCATGATGTATAATCTTCTTGATGATTTGTGGCATTGCATTTGCTAGTATTTGATTGAGGATTTTTTCATCTATATTCATTAGGGAGATTGGCCTGTAGTTCTCTTTTTCAGTTGAATCTTTCTATGCTTTTGGAATCAGAGTAATACTTGCCCCCAGGAATGAGTTCAAAAGAATTGCTTCCTGTTCAGTTTCATTGAACAGTTTGGGAAAATTTGGCATTAAATCTCCTCTAAAATTTTTGTAGAAATCTGCTGCGAATCTATCAGGCCCTCAGTTTTTTGTTGTTGTTGTTGTTGATACGTTTTTAAATTACATTTTCAATTTCATGTCTTGTTATTGGATTATTCAGAGATAATATATCTTCTTGACCTCACTTTGACATTGCATATCTATCTAGGAAACTTCCCATTTCCTCTGTGTTTTGCATCTTGTGAGAGTAAAGAGTTTGGAAGTACATATAGATGATCTTCTGAGTTTCTCTACAGTCTATAATGATTCACCCTTTTCTTTCTTTATTGCATGAATTTGTACTTTTTCGTTCTTTTTGATTAGGTTTATTGGCCTTTATCAATTCTATTTATTCTTTCACAGAACCAACCCTTTGATTCATTTATTTTTTGTACCTTTTTTTGTCACCAGTGCATTAGTTTGTTCTATAATATTTATAATTTCCTTAAACAGATAGACTGGATGTCCCATTCAAGCCAGCTACTCCCCTCCTGGGCATTTTTCCAGAAGAACTGAAAATCTCATACTGGGGCTAGGGAGATGGCTCAGTAGAATAAGTGCTTCCCTGGCAAGCACAAGGGCCTGAGTTCAATCCCTGGTTCTGCAACAACAACAAAAAGGAAAACCTTATACTATAGCAATGCATGTGCACCCATGTTTATAGCAGCATAATTTGTCATGGCTAAATCTGGGAAAAAATTCCTGTGCCTATCAACTCAGGAACAGATAAAGAAAATGTGGCATTTGACACAATGGAGCATCAGTCAGCTATAAAACAGGATAAATTTGATTTTTTGTTGGTAAATGAATACAACTAGAGAGCATTCTCTTATCTGTAATAAATCAGACCTGCATGTGTAAACATCATATTTTCTCCTCAATGTGAGAAACTGAAAGAGAAAATGGAATTTGAAGGGTAAAATAGACACTGGTAAAAGGGAATGAATTCATTCAAAAGGAAAGTGTTGCTGAGCCAAGCAAAAGGACAGGAGAGGGAGTGGGAGAAAGATATTTATCTGTGTATGTAAGCAGGATGGCTTGGACAACTGTACTGTGCATTTCTGCTGGTCTATGGAAAGGAGCAGTTAAGGCTTTAATTTGTTTCATCTCCTTTTTTCAATTGTTTGTACTTTTTCTCTTCTTAATTGCTTATAAATTTCTTTCTTTTTTCTTCTTAAATTATACATGCAGATATCTGGTAATTTGAATAACTTGTTGGAAGACAACACTATATATTATAACAAATACTGCGAAATTCATATTTTTAAGTGAGATTCTGTATCACTTTTAGTTGTTTTGTTTTAATTCTAATTTGTACTCTCTTTAAAAAATAAAGAAATTTTAAAACAGAAACTTATTGTCATATGGTATTAAAAGGAAATACAGGCTATAAGAGATGGAAAAGTGGAGTGCTGAGGCCTGAACCCTCACATGCAGCTGTGAACTCTATGCTGGAGTGTGATACAAGTGGGCGGGCATCCCCTCCTCACCTCCAGTGCCACCACCGTCAGCATCAGACATGGCCCAGAACCTGAAAGCCTTAGCAGGATGCCTGCCCGCCAGACCTCGGGGAATGGGCACGGTGCTGAGGCTCCTGCATGGTGGCTTACAGCATCTGCTAGCCCATGCTAACCACTGAAGGTGGCCATTGGGCTATCGTTTTTAACCAGATTGGTGGTGTGCAGCAGGACGCCATCGTGACCGAGGGCCTGCACTTCAGGATCCCCTGGTTCCAGTATCTTATTGTCTATGATATTCGGGCCAGACCCCGAAAAATCTCCTCCGCCATAGCCTCCAAAGACCTGCAGATGATGAACATCTCCCTGTGTGTGCTGTCTCGTGCCAATCCCTGGAGCTCCCCAGCATGTAGCAGCACCTAGGTCTTGACTACGAGGAGCGAGTATCACCATCCATTGTTAACGAGTTGCTCAAGAGTGTGGTGTCCAAGTTCAGTGCCTTGCAGCTGATTACCCAGTGGGCCCTGGTGTCCCTGCTGATCCACCCTGAGCTGACAGAGAGAGCCAAGGACTCCAGTCTCACCCCAGATGATGTCGCCATCAAGGAGCTGAGCTTCGGCCAGGAGTACACGCTGATGTGGAAGCCAAATAAGTCGCCCGGCAGGAGGCCCAGCAGACCTGATTCTTGGTCGAAAAAGCGAAGCAGGAATAGCGGCAGAAGACTGTGCAGATAGAGGGTGAGGCGGAAGCTGCAGAGGTGCTTGGAGAAGTGCTAAGCAAGAATCCTGGCTACATCAAGCTCCAAAAGATCCGGGTGGTGCAAAACACATCCAAGACGATCGCCACTTCACAGAATCGAGTCTACCTCACAGCTGGCGACCTCGCGCTGAACCTCCAGGATGAAAGTTTCACCCGGGGAAGCGACAGCCTCATCAAGGGTTGGAATGAGCCCGGTCACCTGCAACTCAGCCTCAGCTAGGAAGTGGAGAGGTTTCTCTGGATCTTGAGGGGCAGCCTGCTCCATGTGATGGTCCTTCTGCCCCTGTCGCCTGGAGGCCATCCAAGACCGACCTTCAGGGATGGCTTCCCCTTGTGTCAGCCAGGGGCTTGGGCCCTTGTGTGATTTCTCAGTGATCTGCTACAGTGTTGCGCTCTCCCTCCAGGTGGGAGGAGTGTAATAATCACCTCAGGAATTCTCAATAAGCTTTTATTAGTTACCTGAAAAAAAAAAGTGATAGAAAAAGTGAATGTCATGGGTCATCTCAACAGAACCTGTGGGCGTGGTTTTTCCATATTATACTTGTCAGTGTTCCTAGCAGGGCTGGGGACACAGTTCAGAGGCGCAAGTACCTGCCTGGCAAGCTCAAGGTCCTATGTTCAATTCCCGGGAAAAAAAAAAAAAACTTCAGAAAATGGTATTTATAGCAAATTCCTGAGTGAACAGGCCCCATGGAAGCCCAACAAAATACGTATATCTATCAACCTAAACTAATGTAGGTTCAAGAGGGGGCACTGTAACCGAGACAACTGTTTTTGTTACTGGCATTCTGAGGTCTCTAAGAAGTCTTTGGTGATATGTTGTCACTGATCTCCAATGTGAAATAAAATACTTAAATATTTCACACTTAATGAAAATACAAAATACCAGATGTAACATTGGAATTCACACGCTTGCATCGTGCACTGACGTGTGGGTCACTTCTGCTCGCTGGAGCACAGTCCTGGAACCTCTATTTTTGGCATAGGCTGGCTTCAGGGCAGACAAGGCAGGGCTCAGGCCACGGTGGAGGAGAGCGGCTGCGCAGGCTCTGCGGAAGCGGTGATGAGGATGAGTCCCGGGAGAAGCCGCCGCCGAGGTCCCTGCAGGTGACGAAGATTCATCTGAGTGGACACAGCGCCCTCCGGGCTCTAGCCCCCTGCCTCCTCTGGTCACCGGCAGGGGTCTGCCCTCGAGCTCAGTGGCCTCCAGGGGACACGCCCATTCTAAACTGCTTCACCTGCTTAGTGGAAGAAATGCGCCTTGTTCCTGTGATGCTGGCTTTTAAAGGTGTTGATGCAATATTTAGTGTTCTGGAAACAAGTGATTAAGTTTAATATTAAAATTTTCCTTTTTCATGCAGTGATGTCATACCAGGTTCCCTTGGCATGCCCAGTTGAGTAGTTCAACAATTCATATGTGCTGTGCTGAGCGGAGCCGCTCGCCACCTAGGCGGAAGGAGCCCGTTCTCTCTTCTGCCGCATTAAATTGCATTCAGCGGGATAATCATCCTGCCGCAGGAAACGCTCCGACATACCTCATTACTCTGCTGCCAATTTTGCCGATAGTCAGTCTCGGATGAACCCATACATCACAACTGCTTCAACTCATTAACAGAGCTGTCCGCTGACCTGTAATTCACGGCCTCAGCCGCGTCTTATAATTAAGCCCCAGCTCAGCGCAAGTCTCGGCAGGAGGCCAGGCTTCCTGCGCCCTGCTCTCCCTAGAGATCTTCTCCGCACTCACCATGGCAACTGTTGCCTTCTCCCAGGTCAGAGCTGGAGGCAGAAAAGACAGGGGTGCCACAGCTCTCTGGGGACAAATAGCCGTGTGTCAAGGTCTGGAGAGGCAGCATGTCTTCTGGTCCCCTTTGGCCCCTAAAACTACCTGCAATGTAAGAACAAGTCTGGGAAGACCCTGCGCCGCCACGAGAAGGAGGAGCAGCCCCTCTGGGGATGACGAGGGGACAGCGATGAGCCTCCTGGCTTTCCTATCATGTCCCTTAGCCTGGACAGGAAATTACAAAAGTTTTCAATTTGCAATCACCAACAGGCATCGACAGGAGCAACTCCAGGGAAAAAGCCTGTTGGCACACGCCAAAGATCAGGAGAGGGCTGGATTACGTGGACGTGGTGGCTGGCAAAGCCCACCTGCTTCCAATAGATGCCGGTGGAAGCCTGGAAGGTCCTCAGATTCCCGCCAAGCTGCCGCAGCCTCAAGGGGCCGAGTGCAGCGCTCACCATTTTCCAGCTGGGTGTTAGCTGCTGATGATTCAGCCTCACCCCACCGTGAGCTTGCAGGAACCCGGAGGGGCTCAGACTCCGCTGCACGCTCAGAGCGCTGCCCGGAACAGGGTGGCCACAGAGGGCCAGTGGTGTCCAGATGCTCAGCCAGTTTTCCCGTGGTTTCGACTCGGGGGACAGCCTAGTCTCCACATCCACCTCCCTGGCCTCACGGAGGCTGGATGAGGTGCCTGGAGGAAATTGATAGTCAATGAATTTTAAGTGACTAAGCATCGGTGAATATATTTAAATGCAAATACATTACAGCAGCACAATCTGTCTAGCTAAGTCTTGGAAACAACCCAAGTGCCCATCAACCAAGGAATGGAAAAAACACAATGGAGTATTTATTACTCAACTGTAAAGAAAGATAAACATGGCCATCCAGATAGCTCAGTAGAATGAAGTGCCTGCTGAGGCAGACGCAGGGACTGGAGGTTGGACCCCAGCCTACTATGCCAGCCAGCTCCTGGAGCACGCTGAGCTAGGATGGAGACTGGGCGTGGTGGCACGCACCTGTACTCCTAGTGCCCGTGAAGCTGGAAACAGCGGGATCACTATGAGTCGGACCTGTGTAGTGAGACCCTGTAGACCCTGTAGACTCTGCACTAAAAATACAAAATAAATAAATGAAAATAAATAAGTAAAATAAAGTTGAGGCTTTTATAGGTTAATGGATGCAACTACAGACTATACTCCTGACAGAAATAAATCAGGCCCCACGTGTAAACATCTTATGGTCCTCCTAGTGGGATAGCCTGAAAGAGGAAATAGACCTAAAAGGTACAATGAATATTGTGAAAAGGAAAAAATACATGCTCAGAAGGAAAGTACAAGCTGGGAAAGAAGAAAAGACCAAAGAAGAAAGTGGAAAAAGTTAAGTAATTACACACAAGATAGCTAAGATGCTTGTACTAATTTCTATCAGCTCACTGAAGCTGTTACGCAATCAGTTTTGCATGCATGTACCTGCTATCTTGAGCAATCTTCATTTCCTATCATTAGGACTTAAATTCTGTATCATTTTTACTTTTTTGTCTCCTCAAAATAAAAAGTTAATGAAATGAAAAATCAGTATTGAAGGAAATACATAAATATGTACACCCTGGATGGCTTTACTCTGAGCTACAAGACATTCAAAGAAGCTGCAAGGACAACTAGAAAGCATTTCCACAAACGATGAGCCAGCAAAAATTAGAAATTCATTCAGGTAAAGGAATAGAGTAAATTCATTAGGGAAATTTGTACCAGTGCAAACAACATTGACAACAATGGAAGAAACAGCGCCAGTCACCTACACTGCTCCTCAAGACTTTGTAAATGTTGCAACAAATTAAGCACAAATATGGCAATGAAAGAAATATCAAGCATTAGAGGACATCACGTAGGTGTACGCACAGCTCCGCTGAGACGGTTCCACTACCAGACACGCTCAGATCTGGAAGGTAGGACTCAGTGCTTGAGATCATTGCTGTGCCCAGCCTGATGCGCCAACATCAGCAACCCGAGTGGCCACCGTGCGGACAGCAGCGTGCGGCACGGCGGCCACCGTTGGCCACCTCCTGTTCCGTTTTGTTATTCTCTTTTGTGTTACTATTGGTTTTAAAAGGTGTACTGTATGTAATGTCTTATGTATTATTTTTCCACTTTCTTCAAAATAAATATTTAGGGGCCGGGAGATGGCTCAGTGGAATAAGTACTTCCCTGGCAAGTGCAAGGGCCTGCGTTCAATCCCCAGTTCCACCAAAAAAAAAATTAAAATTCAATAAATCTTAAAGATTTAAAGGGGCTAAAAGCACCCCTCAAGCTTTGTGGAATGAAAGAGTTAATGTCTTGCATGCCTGTATCTGATAGGCTGAGCAACAAATTTGATGATAACAGGTTATGTAACAACCATTGTTAATTTCCTATACGAAATTCTGTACCACTTTTGTTGCTTTACAGTGCTTTGTATTTGTCTTTATTCTTAGTATTTGTTCTTTGTTTCTTCTTTAAGGTAAAATTTTAAATAAAGAATCAGAGTAAAATTTCATTCTCAGCAGAGTGCAGTGTTCGAGGTTCGATTCCCGACATGCCCTGTTTGCCCCACCGCAGGATGTGCTGGAAGGGTAATTGAGACTGTGCGTGGTGGCGTTCGCCTATAATCCCAGCACTTGGGAGGCTAAAAGCTAGGGGAATCACTACAAAGTCCAATCTAGTAGTGAGACTTTGTACACCCTGTAGACTCTGTCCTAAATACAGAAAAAAAAAAAAAAAAATCTTCTCATTTTAGAAGCATGAAACAGAGGAAATCAACCAAAGAAAGATTTTTTTTTCTTGTCTTTTTGAGACAAAGTCTCACTATGCACTTCGGCTGGCCTTGAACTTGTCATGTAGCCCAGCCTGGCCTTGAAATCCTCCTGCCTCTGCTTCCTGAGTGCTGGGGTTACAGGCACCTGCTTCCATGCCCAGCAAGACCTCCTCTTTCATAAGACGCAAAATTGCCAAAATTTTACCTAAATGGATGAAAGAATGGAAGAGAGAGAAAAATTGATCTAAGTGATTAAAATCACAAATGAAAGTTTCTTTAACGCTAAGCACTCAAAAGATATTTTTTTAAATGGAGAAATAGCAAGGCAAATTAGATGCCATCAATGTAGAAATCTAAAAAAATAAATCGCCAGGGTCCTGGTAGCCTGTACTCTCAGCTGAGCCCCAGCCCTTGTCCACCCCAGCCTTGACCTTGCCACCTCCTGCCACACCCTGGGCTGAGGGCACCTCTTGTCAGGAGTCTTAAGTGACATGTTTTTCAATTGAAGAAGAAACGCATTTCCGCCGTTCGCACATCCCAGAGTCCCTGCTCCTGCCGTCCTTGCTGCTGCTAAGGACAGCAGGGCAGCTCAGTCTGCTACTCAAGAGCTATTTTTATGTACTTAATGTATGCTTTGTTGTGTATAAATGCCTGATTTAAAAAGGACAAAAACCCAAAATGATAAAAACTGATGCAAATGTAGGAAATATAAACAAACCTAGAAGATTCCTGAGTATTGAATCAATAATTAAATATTTTGCAACTATAGAAAGAAACAGACCCAAATGGTACCTGTGGTAAATCTTACACAAGAACTGAAGTCTACAAAATAATTATTTCTATCATTCTCCAAACCAGGAAAACATATCCATGAAATGTACAGACCAGTGTCTCTCCTGTATGCATTAAACATGCTCATCTCTGTAACACACCATTAACAAATTGAATCAAATTACATTATTAAAAAAAAAAAATCACAGCCCATTACCAGGTGTACCTCATCTCAGGAATTCAAGGTTTGTTTCATATGAGAAAGCCAATTAATGCAAAATAGAAATAGAACTAAAATGGAAAGAGAACAGAATAAACAACAGAAGAAAGAGAGTTGATAGGGTCAGCCAAATAACTCGGAGGATTAAGGCACCTGAAAGCAGGCACAGGGGCTGAGGGTTCCATCCACAGGTCTGCTGTGGTATGCTGAGATTGAGCACTGTGGCTCACACCTTGACTTCCATCAGAGAGCTTTAAAGAGAAAAATAACATTGGCTTGATTTCCATGTACCTGTACACAATTACGTAAAGTTCTGAACAATTCCAATAAAAATCCCAGCTCTTGGGAAGCTATAAATAGCAGATCACTATGAGTCCAATCTAGTAGTGAGACCTTGAACACCCTGTAGACCCTTCCCTAAAATAAAAAAGGAGGGTTGATAAAAGACACCAGACACACCATCACCTCAAGCTGGAGGAGGACATGCCCAAGTCAATTGCATCACCCTACTCAGAACATGAGGATTTCCTATAATAACTTTGTTGCAAGTGCCCGCTCAGAGCTACTCAGAAATCCTTTCATTTCAGCTTGCATCTGGTACAGTTATTCTCCACCACTGTTTCTATCATCTTGCACCCTTTACACATAAATCTCTCTGTCTTGTTTCTTAAACTGGATGTGGATCTATTATTATTTCAGAAGAAAATTTCCAAAATAGAATTTTATATTGTTTCTACAACCTTGGAGGTGATTAAATGTGATTGCAAGATTGTTGTTATATTGAGGAGAACAATTCCAATATAGTGTAAAATCAGAAGTAATGACATTCTACTGGGTTTAGATTTCTTGTCTTTGAAAAGTAAGAGGACTTTTTGTCTCAACTTCATGTAAAATTCCCCTCCTGAGATTATTTCCACCTGTGGTATTTTTATTCTATCTATATTTAGAACAATTTTAAACAGCACAAAATAGAAACAATTATATAATGTTAAAAAAAGATGGAGTCATTGACATAAATAAATGCATGGGAAACATCTCCCATGCTATGCAGAACTGCATAGCAGCCTGTGACTGTTGCATTTAAATTTCCAAAGTTTTTAAAAGTATTAGAAATGAATGTATTACAAACAAGAAACTAGAGAAACAAGGCCAGAAACATAAACAGCTCATAAATCCAGTGTAATTATGTAGAATTCTGTTGAAGGCATCTTGGACAGGTACATGGGACCGACCCAAGCCAATGCTATTTTTCACTTTAAAGTTCTTGGACACAAGTCAAGGCCAAGAATGCTGTCATCCCTCATGAGAGTCCTCCAGTGTCTTCCAAGACACAATGCATCAGACGGCGCAATAGAGCTGTTCAGTACATGATTATGGGAAGCAGTCTAAGGCCCGGACTGTGCGTACGTGAGTCTGCTCTTTGTTACATAGCAGCGCAGGTTTGGAAGACAAATGACAGGTTACAGGTTGTGGACTACACATTTGCTAAACCATGAATTGCATTCTGTTAAATTTAATTAAAGCTTTTTGGAGATGTGTCATTGCCCTTGGAATTGAGCTGAATAGTTGTAAGTCACTGAGCTAAGATGCTTTCTTATAGCGCTGGCTTCACTCTTCCTGACTGTGAGACCTGTCTTTCCTGTGCACTTCCCAAGGCCAGAGTGACAGAAATGTCACAGGCATGAGTCACGCTGTTCTCCTGGGCACTGAGAGGGTGTAGCTGCTACTCACAAAGGTCTTACGGATTCCAGGTGCCAGCCCACCTGCAAGACCGTAGTTCTGTTCACATTAGAAATATTCCAGTGGGCTATGTTCTGCTGTGAATTAATAATTTCCCAGTACCCACCCATAATCCCACAATCCCAACACTCAAGAGGCTGAGGAGGAAGGATTTGCTGAGAGTCCAAGGCCAGCCATTAACAGGACCCTGTCTCAGAAAAGAACATGAAAGCTTTTCCTAACCAAAAAAGAAAAAGATAACACTAATGAACTATTCATCTCACATATTTTGTAAAAAAATTCAAAGACACTGAAGTTCCATGGCAAATTGTTGAACATTTTAATTGGAAATGCAGCACAAAATGCTATTCGATTTTTTTGTATGCTAGTGTTACAGAAAAACATATTCTTTTCTCACTATGAATTTATGTAATTTGAAGAGGTAAAATTTTTCAAATTTGTAATCTTTTGAACACAGATAACATGACTCTTAATATGTCTACAGTTCTGCAGAACTTTGTGACAGCTTATATAACTTGAAATTCCAATGTATTTTTCCACATTAATATACTTTATTGTTCTAGCTTGATTCTAGATAACAAAGTATGTGAAAATCTTGCCGGCTTTGATCCACGTGATACAATGGCCAAATTACTCACACCTTGCAGCCCTCTTTGATTTGTAAAACAAGGTGAGGTACTACAAACTCTGAAGTGTTTTTGGACCTGGAAAATGCATCCCCAACCTCTCAAGAGCCCATAGACACGCATCTGGGGTGTGGCTGGACGCTGGGGGCTGGATTTTGGTGCCCTCACCGTCTAGAGGGCCTAGAGGTTGCCTGCTGGAAGAGATGGCTGTGGGGGCTTCCTGGGCAGGTTTGCCCTCCTTGGTACCCTGCTGGCTGTCATGTGAGCAGTCTCCTCCACCAAGCCCTGCCATCATGCAGTGCCTGCCTCTCAGCCAGCTGCCCCACTGAGACCTCCGAAAACCTTTTCAGCCCAGAGAAACTTCTTCAGGGATGGTTATCAGGCCTTTTTGTGCCAGTGACAAGAAAGTCGTTCAGCCAAGTTCTTAAAACCAGTTCATGCAGCGTGAGTCTTGAGCTCCTGGTAAGCACCTCCCACTTCCCTGCAGACATTGTTAAGCAGGCCAGCTCAGTCCCTGGAACCAGGGGCAGCAGCACATGGCAGAGGCCTGGCCCCCACCCTCTCTGCGCCCTCATCACAGACGTGCAGAGAACTTGAAGCGAACAGTGCACCCCAGGCTCTGTGTCACCAGCTAAACCATCAGGAGAGCACACAGAGCCAGCCAGTGTCCATGAGGAACTGAATGAGCCCACCTGCTGGGCTCTTGTGCCCGGATACCCATCAGCCATGCTGTGCTTTCCTGAAGATGCTTCGCTGGTGAGAGTGACATCAAAACCATCTTGCGCGAAGTAGATCGCACCATATCGTCAGGCACAGCCTCTTCCAATCACTGAAGGCCCACGTAGGGCAAGGACTGAGCGACCCCCTTCAGCATTCTAACTCCCCCAGATTATAATGATCCAATTGATCTATTC
This sequence comes from Ctenomys sociabilis, assembly GCA_004027165.1. Classification (NCBI taxonomy): domain Eukaryota; kingdom Metazoa; phylum Chordata; class Mammalia; order Rodentia; family Ctenomyidae; genus Ctenomys; species Ctenomys sociabilis. The sequence continues at coordinate 101,530 of PVKA01001738.1, forward strand.
TGTCTATATCCCTGTCTCTGTCTCTCTCTCTGTCTCTCTCTCTCTCTCTCTCTCTCTCTCTCTCCCTATCTTCCTCTTCCTGTCTCTCTTTTCATCTATTATGAAAATCTTACAACATTTTTCATGACATAAATTATCCAATAATCCAACAGAGTTGTTTAGCACATAATTATGAGAAGCATACCCGAGGCCAGGTGATTATGGGTAAGTACGTAGTGGCACCAGGAAGTATACAGGACAGAACACAAGTTCTGGATTAGTTGTTTGCTGTTTGCATCTACAGTAATCATGCACACCATCCTCTCAATTATAACTGGAGTTTTATCTAGTCAATGAGATTAATTCTTCCTCAGTGCCTTTCTGATTGCTCAGAGCACGCAAGCCTGGGGAGGACTCTCCCGTGCTCTCACCTTGGCCTCTGCTCACAGAATGAGCAGCAGTGTGGAACTCTCCCAAACTTCCCCTAGGTCTCCTTTCTAAAACAACAACTCAACAATAATAGCAACAACAATACGGGTGTGCATGTGCACACACAGGTGCACATACACACACACGCACACATGCACACACAGAGGATTTCCAGGACACTTTCAGTCCTCCTACCTACCCGGTGGCAGATGGCCATGTCACTGTGATTGCTAGGGACAGCATCACCTTGTCACAGTGTGAAGATCTGTGACCCTAACTGTGCCAGGCCCACTGCACTGTACAAGACTCCCTCGCTACCAGCACTCCTGTCCTCGTGCCTGACAGGCGAATCCTCTCCTTTCCCTAGGTCCCACCTGACACTTCCAGCAGGGACGTACGTGTGGAGTTTGGCCTTGAAGGTGTTCATATGAAGTCCAACACTCTTCTCAGCTCCACTGATCTTGTATAAGAAATCTCATGTAGGCGCTTTATTTTCTATTTGCATTGTTTAAAACTGAACTTCGACCTCATCCTCTAGGTCATTAAGACTGCCACTCCTCTACTTTCTTCACCAAAGCCAAGTGTGGAGCAGTCACTCTCTATCTTCATCTGATTCAGGTAAAACACAGGTGTCCCACTGGTAACTATCCTGTAGATTTCCCAATCGCATTACACTGGTCCCAGCAGAAGATAAAAGGCGCTGGCAGCACGTGCACACAATGAGTGCAAACACAAATGTGCGGCTGAGAAGACTTATCTAACTCAGGAAACTGGCATCCGGCTGTACTGTAAGGCACAGGCCCGGCGACCTCGGCTGCGGGTGGATGCCAAGACCACTTGGTTGGAAACCTCTGGTGCAGGCAGACTGGATTTGCTCCCCAGTAGTGCACACACACATGCATGCACACACACACACACACACACACACCACATAAAAAACTACCACAGACTATTAACATCCCAATATAATTTAAGATTATGATTTACTCACTCATTTGAAAAATTGTTCACTAGGAGACCAGTGGTCTGTTCAAAAGATACTAGCAGTGAATTTCTTCTCCAGCCTTTGTGTCACTTTGTTCCATTTCCTCGGCCTGGCGCTCTCTTTCCAAGGTCTGAGGTTCATGGAGGAGACTGCAACTCCTAGGAGTGGAGACCTAAGAGGACCCGGCGTCTGGCTCATTCCCTCCCAGTGCCCACTGCAGCATCCGCTGACCTCCTACCTGTGTGACCACGAGAATCCTGTTCTTCTCCCATCCACTCTTGCCCTGTATGTGTGCAATCTGGGCTTCAGACCCCAGTGGGCATGGGTTCAGATGGAGTGGTGGCCACATCCCCACACCCGTGTGGCACCTCCTGCATGGCTGAGAGGCTCCGGTTCCCAGTGAGCACACCCTCACTGTGCTCTGGAAGCTGCGCTCTGTGGGGGCCACGCTGGGAGTTGTGCCCCTCACGGGGCCTCCAAGCCGGGTCCAGCCTCTGGCTCTTCTTTCCACTGTTATGAAGGCTGTCTCAGGCCACCTGGATGGAAGCCTAAGTGGTCTTCATGGATGCATCAATTCTTACTGAATTAACAGTGCACTGCACTCCCATTTTAATGGTCCATTTTTTACTTTCCTTGGGTCCATTAATACTATGCAGAGATACTATTAATTTGAATTTTTCATTTTCTCTTAAAAAGTTTAATATGATGGCAGCTGTTCAGCTCTTGGAGCCATGAGCAGATCTTGTCTTCAAGCCCAGAAGGACCCAGAAGCCCTGCCCCTGACCAGGAAAGACTCTTGTTGCCCAGCAGACCACAGAACCTCCAACTCTAGACCACTTCTGCTTCCTCTCTGACTCTTTGCACACCATATTTTTCCAGTGAAAAATCAGATTTAAAAATGATAATATTGCTTCTTAGATTTTGGACAATTAGGAAAATACTATTGTGTTTTATGAAGTCATTCCCCACTGGTCCACTTGCAAATAAGAAAATGAGTTTTTCATCAGTGTTCTAATTTGGGTCTGAAATGTTGCCCTAAGTCCCATGCATTGAGAGACAGAATTTTTGGAGCATAGTTGGGTCATGGGGTGTAGCTGTCCTCATGTGTGGATTACTCGACATACACTGTTAGGCCACTTGAGGGCATGGGGAGTGGGGCTGCACTGTACTTCTGAGGGGGTGTTCCTGGCTCTCCCATCCCCTTCTCCCCGCCCCTTGCTGCCTCCTCACGCTTACTTCTGGGTATCACAGCATGAGGATCTTCCTTCCACCGTCTCCTTCCACCATGATCTTTCTGGCTTGGCCCCAACCACCTGCAATGGTGTCAGAGTAACCCACTCCTCCTTTAAGGTGTCAGTGTCGGGCCTGTTATCTCTGGTTGGGAAGGTTGACCTTGCAGTGTGTGGTGCCCAGACTGGGCTTGGATTGGCCAATGAGAGGGGGTCTTAGTCATGCAGAAATGGAAACGAACGGTCACATCTGTGCCTTAAGGTTTTCACTTGCTCAAAGAAATGTCAAAGTGTGATAAATATACGGTGCTTCACACAAAGTAGTGTGAATTCTAACAGCACATGATTTTTCTAGTTGGGAGAAACCTGGAAAGGTCAAAGGATAAGGAAGCTCTTATACTTCTCCCCCATGAATCAAGCACCTAAGACATGAACTGTGAAGGCAGGAAGGTATGAGGCCTGCAGCACTGGACATCAAAGAGAAGTGAGTGGCCTGCAGTGCCCCCTGCAAAAAGACGGCACAAGTTCTAGGCAGCCTGTTTTATAAGTCAGAAGCCACGTGCCATCCGCAAGTAACATCTAGGAAGCAACGATGTTTAAACACTAAAATTCTAACAGGAGATGCTGGGTGTGTTTTGACAATAGTTTTGTTTTTTAACGAAGTGTCATCTTGGCCTTCTAAATGTGTACTATTTCTCATGTCATATCAATTATTACTATATTTTCTTTAAAACAATTTTTTAAAAAGGAAAAAAATAGAGACATGAACAAAAATTTTAAGGTTTTGCAAAAGCAAGTGGTAATATTCAACCACATGTCCAATCGTTCAAAGCTCTATCTGTCAATCTGAGCAACAGATTTGATGAAAAAAGGGATAAACTATCAACCATTGTTAATCAGCTATTCTTGCTTTGAAAAATCTGCAACGTGTGTATTGTGTGTTGCCCTGGTTTCGTTTTTGGTTCTAATTGTTGTTCTTGCTTTTGCTTTCACTTTTCAAAATAAAATTAGATTAAAATAAAAAATAAAGTTTTAAAGTATTGTAAAACAATGTCATTGCTTTTTCCTTACTCTATATGATAAACAACTTTATGCAAAAGTTAGTCTTCCAGTCACTGATTATAAATTAATTAATACAATTATTTTTTGTCAAAATGTTGAATAGCAAATTCCAGAAGCCTCATTCCAATCATCATGCCCAACTGGCCCAGATCCTCAAGAAGGGGTACGGCTGTTCCTTGGAACTTGAGACCAGTCATAGCCTTTTCAGCGCTGGGGACCCTCACAGTCATGGGATGGGGACAGCTCTTTTCTCATCTGGACATGAAGGCAGACTAGCTGCTGACGGCTGCTACTGAAGCTGAGCCTGTCTGTGGAGTCAGCTCCTGGCTTAAGAGGTCCATCACATTTACCCTTAATGAACATACTTGTTAAAAGTATGAGGTACAGCACCAGTCCCCACCCTCCAGGGCACCAGGGACTGGTTGGGTGGAAGACAGCTTTTCATGGGCCAGGTGGGGAGCAGCTTGGTGATGAATCAAGAGCATTAGGCTTTCATGTGATTTTTTTGATTTATTTCTATCATTATGACATCATTCAACTAATATTTGCTATGGGTTGAGGTTCTGCGAGGGGAACAAACAATACAACACAGGGCACAGTTTATAAGATTATTTTATAAAGAATCACCCAAAGAATCATACACAAGAAGTGCAGGAAATCTGTCCACACTAAGACCAAGGAATTCAGCAGAGGCCTGGATCCCAGTAACCTGCATGAGTCCCCCGGAAGGCCTGGAGCTCATAACAACGCCCCATACAAGTCCACATGGGGGCCTGGAGCCCACAGCCAAGTCTCAAGCAAGCCCTCTTCATGGATCTGTGCTGGGAAGCCCAAAGCACCCCAGCCGTCCTCAGCAACAGTGAGGTCCCAGGCTCCTCCCGGGGTGAGGAAAGCGAGTGCCCTTCAGGAAAGCCAATGCGACAAGCTTCTCTGTGAGCCTGAGCACTGCCCTGCCTTCCCTTCTTGGCTGGGAAAGGATGCTCAAGGTGAGGCCCAGAGTTTCCCCCAAAATGAACTGCAGCGCTTCTCAGGGACAATGAGATCCTGAGCATATCCTCTGATAAGAGCAGCTGAGTTCATCAGGAAGGCCAGCATGAGAAGGCCCCCCGGCAAAATAGCCCACAGCAGGTCCCCACAGCTCCCCAGCAGCTTCTCCAATAGCACCCCTAACAGCCTCCCTGCAGCTTCTCCTGTTCTGCGTCCTACACAGCCACCAGGAATGCTCAGCTGGCCTCCCCCTCCAGCACCTTCAAGCTCAGTTCAGCTGGGAGTAGCAAGTTGACCATCAGTTAACCGTCCACTGCACCGTTACAGTCTGTGGTGTAGGAACTTTCCAGCATGCTCACGCCCATGGTGCATTGCTTCAAATCCTACTTCTTTTTCAAGAAAATCACCCCTTGAAGCCCCCCCTCCAATAATAACAACTAGGAACAAAATCATGGCAACAGAGACAGGCACACTCATCTTTCTTCAATTTTCTGTAGACTCTCACTTTGAGTTTTCTCAGGTAATCAAACATGCAGACACAGTTCAACTTCTTTTTAATTTTGTCTGTTCACAGAGGCGGAGTTAGTGCCTTGGGAAAACAATCCCTTTCCTACCAACCAGTCAGCCCTGCAGAGTTCAGCCCAAGGAGTTTGGAAGTGGGACCTACTCGGATATTCTTGCTCTGTTGCGGGAGACCATGTGACCTTCTGGTTAGTTCTGAATTACGAGATAAAGATTATTCAACACACGTTTTCATCTCTTTGTGTTGATTCTCTGGACACAAAACCTACCACCGCACGTGTACATTTCTCTTGAGAGGCACGGGGAAACTTTACAATACATTATGATTGCCTTGTTTCCTCTGGTTTTTGTCAATTAAAATGTGTAATTTTTTTTTTTTTTTTTTTTTTTTTTTTTTTTTTTTTTGTCTTTTTGAGACAGGGTCTCACTATGCAGTTCAGGCTGGCCTTAAGCTCACTTTGTAGCTCAGGCTGGTCTTGAACTCACAATAATCCTCCTGCCTCAGCCTCCCGAGTGCTGGGATTATAGACATGCGCCACCATGCCCGGCTGCAATTTTCTTAATGTCCTAATTGAATTTCTTTTGACCCTGGCCTTTGACATGGGGAACTTGTAAATGACATTGAGATTGTATATTTTACTGTACTGGAATGTGATTCATTTATGAAATCATCTGTGTACTGGTGGCTTTAAAAGAATTAAAGATGATTCAAGAACATAAATTTACTGCTGGAGACAGGGTTAAAACTGTAATATTTTTGGTTTTTCTTTTATTACCAATTCTAGAATGTTCTATTTAATTGGGAATACAGGTAAATTAGAAAATAAACCACATCTTTAATTCATTTCAATATCAGTACTCTAAGTCATTTCCTCTTCCCAAATAAGAGCTTTAACAGAGGACTCTCTACTTAATAACTTTGGGCTGAAAATATTAATAGGCAATTTCATTTACAAATAACAACTAAATACAAGGACTTGAGAAACCAGATGTAAAAATGAATTTTAATATGCATACAAACTTTAGCAAGTGTGTTTCCAATGAAAATCACATCCTGTCAATTAATGCAATAAGGATTCTGTGAGAAATTGTTGAATTAGATATTCTTTCTAGTGTGATATGAAAATTATCAAGGAAAGTTTTAGTAACAATTTGAAGATATAGAAAGTGACATAAACTGGACAAGAACCCTTGCACTTTCTCTTCTATAAAGGACAAAACGCTTTTCTAAGGAGAGGACCCCATGTTTCCATAGGAGATCACCTGGGGCCAGGACCCCAAGCTGCAGGCACGGTCTGTTCCACCACCTGTAGCTTTGGATGCCTTAGCTGAAGAGCTCCACCTCTCCCAGCATCAGCCTCGGGGAGGCTTACTAAGACGGTGCCCTAAAGGAAGTGGGTTTCCACTAAGCTTTGATGTTAGTAAGACTAAAAAGCTAAATATGAATGATCTACACACCTAGCTGTGCAATATTAAAAGTAAATTAGCAGAAAATATAAAAGAATGGAAATGTAGCAATAAAATTAAACAAGAAAAATATCTTCTAGAGGGGATTGATGAAGTATGTAAATGATCTTTATTTAAATGCAACTTGGAAACAATCCAAATGCCATCAAATTAAGAATGGATAAAAAAGACACGGTAGTTTTATATGATAGAATATTACTCAGCTATAAAAATACAAAGTTTAGACCTTTATAGATAAATGGATCTAACTGGAGGCTATATCACAAATGTAAGAAATCAGACCCACATGTGTAAACATCATATTGTGTCCCCAGTAAAAGAACCTGAAAAAGTAAATAAAATGTTAAAGGGTAAACAAATACTGTGTAATGGAAAGAATCTGTTAAAGGGAAGGAACAACCGGGGTTAGGGAAAGGAGAAAAGAAAGGAGCAAGGAAGGGAAGAATAAATATGTATATGCATATACATTGGACAGCTTGGCTAATTGTATTGCTGATTTCTACTACTCTATTTAAAAGAATGAGAGTTAATGTTTAATTTTTTTCTCCTTTCTAAATGTTTTATACTTTAGACTCAAATTTTGCAAGCTTATCTCTCATAATCTGAACAACTAATTTGAAGACTACAATATATAACTACCATATCACTATATTGTTCTTTTTAAAATTGATTCATGTATTTGGTACAGGGTCTCACTACACGGCCCAGACTCATAGGGATCCTCCTCTCTCAGGCTGCCCAGTTCTGAGTAAAGGCGTGTGCCACGGCGCCCGGTTCCAGTGGCCGGCCAGAGCTGGCTCAGCACACGGTATCGGGGACCAAAACCAGGTCCTCGCACTTGCCAGGAAGTGCTCAGACTGCTGAGCTATCGCCCCAGCCGCTACTGTATTGTTTCTAATATTCATTTATATTTTTTCTCTCTGAAAATAATAAAAAGAAAATATAATTAGCTGACACGTCTATGGAAAACATAAAAAAAAAAAAAAGAAAAGGGAGAGAAACTAAGGAAATAGCACCTGATACGCAATTTGTGGGATGGCACGAGCCGCACTGCGGCTGCACACCCTGTAATCCTAGCACTCCATGGGACAGGGCAGGAGAGAGGCAAGTTCAGCTCAAGCCTGCACAGCTTGCCAACGTTGTGATGCTCTTCTTTTTTTCTTTTTTGCGGTACTAGGGATCGAACTCAGGACCTTCCACTTGCCAAGCAAGTGCTTATTGTACTGAGCTATCTCCCTGGACCCTGATGCTCTACCTTAAGAAACAAAAGATGAAAAGAATTTGGGACACAGATCAGTGTGAGTTCTGGGCTCAATCCCCAGTTCTGCATGCGGAACTCAGGGGAGGTATAACTTCCAATAATGTAAGTGTTGAGGCACATAGAAGATGATACTAATATTGCTTGATAATGGGCCTGGACATTTAGAATAATTCTCCGGCTTCTAGCATGTTGTTATTTAATAAAGATATCAGAAAAATCCAAAACATATAAAAATGTTGAAGGTACCATTAAGAATGTTTAAATTAATGGAAACCCTTCCAAGAAAGGAGCTGCCAGCAGCACACAGCCATTCCTTCTATTGGACACTTTATAGAAAAGTAATTCCTTAACAAAGTTTTGCAATACATCACAGAATGCAAGTCATTGCCTAACGATTGTTACCCTAAATTTCACGTGTATCATTTTGAAACACAATTGTAGAAAAAACCTTAAAAGAAATACTAACAAATGAATTTCAGATTAGGTAAAAATACACACATATTTGTAAGAATTTTTCCCTACATTATAAAATACAGTAAGTAAATATAGTACACTGCTAGAGAAATCACATGAACTTAAAAGTCAGTATATAAAAGCAAAATAATCAATTTATAATTTACATTAATGACATAAACTCAGCAAACTAGAGATGAAAGAGAATTGTGGTAATATGACAATAATGAATTCCTCTTGACACCAGAAAATCAGGAGAATGAGAGCCTCAGCCCCTTGATTATGCATTGTCTGGTCAGAAGTCAAAGCAAGAAAAATAGAAGGGAGAGAAAGAAGAGAAGGAGGAGAAAGAAAAGGAGGAGAAAGAAGATGAAGAAGTGGAAGTGGAAGAAGAGGAGGAGGAAAAGGAGAAAGAGGAACAGGAAGAAGAGGAGGAAGAAGTGGATGAGGAAGAAGAGGAGGAAGAGGAGGAGGAGAAAAAGACGAAGAGGAGGAGGAAGAGCAGGCGGACATGTGATGGTCAAACTCTAGACACCGTCCACACCAAGAAAACCAGCAGCATAACGGATCAGGAGTATTTCACAGTGAGACTGGGATTTAAAAAAGAAATATTTCCACGAATTGAACTAAGGTCTGAGCACACATGGGAAAGAGCAATGAAAAAGCTGATGAAAGAATGTGCCCGGCCGAAATCAAAGCACCAAAGGGCCTGAGCTCCCACCTTAGGAATCACTGGGGGGACAGTGGTCCCAACCCACGGCCCAGCACCAGCCGGCGCCCTGCCTGTGAGCCTCCTGGGTCTCGCCCGGCCCCCTTCTGCATTGCTGGGGACTCTGCATTTAATCTGAGTGGCACGGAGCCCCACAACTCAGACTTGGCCAGACACATGGCAAATCCCAGCATGGCGCAGAAGCAGATGCTGAACGCAGAGAGCAGGAGCAGGCAGAAAGAGGCTCACCACCGAGGGGCACCTTGCTGCCTGGATGAGGTGACTGGACCGTGCAGGGGAGAGACTGCAAAGGAGTGTCAACTGAAGGGTTTGTCTTTTAACTTATTTTTTAAAAATTTAAGATTATAAAAATGATAATGAAAACATTAGAAATGATACAGAATTTCACGAAACAAGATCATAGGAGTTTAGCATGATTGTTACAGGGTTTAATGTTATCTTCAAATTAGTTGTTCACATTACCAGACAGAGGCATGCAAAGAAACCAAAGCATTAACTATTCCTGTCAGTGGACCTGCAGAACCCAGCAGTGCAGCTGCCCAAGCTGTCCTGCATGTGCACGCATGTACCTGGTGGTACAGTAGATGCAGTGAAAGGGAAACAAATTGCTCAAAGGAAGGAGTAACTGGGGTGATGGAAAGGAGGAAAGAAAGCAGGGAATATACATACTCATATGTACAGAACGTCTTTTTATTAAATTTATTGAGAAATAGCAGTGAGACAGTTTCAAAACCGATTAATAGGACAGTTTCAATAATTAATACATTGCATATTGTTGCCTTCTCAGTGGTTATTCATAGTACGAGATGCAGACATTATATCCTGTCCAAATACTATTAGTACAAATCTTTATTCTCATTGAATTAAGAGAAGGTAGCTGTATATCTATCCTAATCATTTTTATATACAGATACAAAATGGTCCTTCATTTGTATCCCGTTTTTTGTCAAATATGGGTATTCCACTGCCATTTAAATATTGTAGGTGCGTGACTTCAGCAAAATAATCCAATATAGTCCAGTAGTCCATAATAGTAGTGGGTTATCTGCAGGACTGGCAATGCCAGAAGTTGTTGACTTGAGCCTTTCAAAGATGAAGCCACATATTAATATGGCTTTACTTTTTGTGCCTCATTTTTATACTTCATGCATCAGATTTTTCTGAGAAAGCAACCCCCAAGTTAAGTATAACTTGTGATTAATTAGTAAAATAAGCAAGAGCATAGTGAATTTGCAGGTTTTGAAACCAACATATATTATTAGGCAATTGAATTTTCATATAGTGAAAATAGGCACGAAATTTTCCACTGAATTTAAAATAACACCCGCAAAGGACCTGAGCCAAAATTATAGGTATTCAAGGTCGATCTTCAATGAAAAATATTCAGTAAAACTCTTGAAAATCAGCATTTAAGCACATGTGCCCGGGGAGAGCTGGTATTTGAAATGTAAAGTTTTCCATAATTATTTAATGTATTTTATGCAATTCCAATCAAAACTTGAAGATTCTTGGAGAGACTGAAAACTGTCAAACTGCTTCTAGCCTAAGAACTAAAAGTTGTAGTCCTGGAAGGAAACCAGGAGGAGGAAACTTTCCTGCCACAGTGAGCGTCAGATGAGCTCTGCAGAGTGGGCACCCTTGAAGTGCAAGCCCGAGAGCTCCAGTGGCCTGGGCAAGAGGCCGAGACCAAGGGAACAGGGCCAGCATGGAAGTTCTCACTACCGCAAGGCTGCTGTTGCCAACGGGAAGAAAACAAGATCAAGAAGTCAACAACTTCTGACTTTGCCAGTCCTACAGATAACCTACTGCTATTATGGGCTACTGCACTATATTGGATTATGTTGCTGAAGTCACACACCTACAGTATTTAAATGGCAATGGAATACCCATCTCTAACAAAACTAAAAAAGGGGGATACAAAGGAACAACCATTTTGTATCTGTATATACAAAACAGGATAGACATACAATGGACGTAGTGAGAGAATGCATGCGTGAGCCCTGCATGGAAGGAGCACTCACTAAGCGAGACTGAGAATGTAAACTGATGAGCTCAGCTCCATACGATTAAGTAGCATTGCTCACTAAAAGCGCCCTAATAGAGGCAGGACTAACCTTTGCTCTATGCTGCCTGGCAAGCAGGTCGTCTTGAGTTTGATTCTTAGTATCAAAATAAAAGAATGTTCTACTCTAAAAGCACCACAATATAAATGATCAAAATATAAACCAGAAAATACCACTGGAACACAGAAAGTACTGATTTTCTGAAACGTAGATCGGACCAAAGGTCATCAAGAAGCAACATTGAACAGAAACAAATGTTCAGGATCTCACTGACTACAAAGCCTAAGCGGGCGAGTAGTCTTTGGAAAACCACTAAGTGAACTATGCTGAAGCTCTAGTTCATACACATAAGGTGTTCATACGCGTAAGAATAAAAGCATAATGTTGTCAAATGATGGGCACTCTGAAGTCTACATGTTGTTGGCCAGAAGAAGGGTAGCAACCAGTGGGAGAAACATCCGATGTGTCTGTGCAGCTCAGGGCCTGTATCTTACGGCATAGACTGCTGTAGAACATCCATCCTCACACCGTTGGTGTAGGGCGTGTTCTCCACATGGTATTGTTGGCATTTTTTGCCTGAAGAATTCTTCATCAGGGCAATGGAGAGCTTGTGTGCGTGTGTGCTGCAGGACCCTAGCAGTACTGCTCATCTTTACTCACTGAATGTAACAGTCTCCAGATGGGGCAGCCTGCAGTTTCTCCACACATTGCCAAGTACCAGGATAAACTTGGCACATTTTAGGACCAGTGTTCCAGAAAACTCTCAAAATATTTACCAAAACATGAGGACAAAATTCTTCCTAGATACAACATATTTACATTGCCCCAGACCTAGAAACAAACTTTTTATAGAATAAAAAGGGAGTCATGTTATATTCATAAAGTTCACAATTATAATTACATGAACTCTAGCTACACGTATCATGTTACTGATTTTAGGAAAGCATCATGGCCTCAGGCAGGCAGAAGAAAGTCTCAGAATGGGTGGGTCAGGGTTCTGGAACTGGGAGAAATAGCCCTGGGAAAGAACTCAGAGGGAGAGCTTTGTTTTGGTTCACAATTTCAAGGCTCAGCCCACGGCTCTCTCAGTCCAAGATGGAGACAGCTTGCTGGAGGAAAATGCTCACATCATGGAAAGCAGTAGAGAGAAGGGAGAAGGGAAAGGGGGAAGGAGAAGAGGAAAAAGCAAGATGAAAGAGAAGAGGGGCAGGAGCAGGCAGAGGAACAAGAGGGTGAGAGGAGCGAGGAGAAGAGGAGGAGGAGGAGCGAGGAGCAGAAAGGCAGGGGGAAGAAGAAGAGAGAGGAGGAAGTTGGCTCGCTGCCCACAGGCTCCAGGCCCAGGGCCACATCTACACACAAACCTTCCGTAGCTGAGTCCCGCTTCTCTACTTCCAGAACTTTCCAGAATTCCATCAAGCTGAGAACTTCTGTGGAGTAGATCATCCATGAAGCCCAGTTGTTTCACACAGGAACCTCAGGGCATCCAGCGTTAGCTGAGAATATTTGGCTTTATTAGCATTTAAAGTGCATACTCTTGTGACAATACTGATAAACTATAAAACACGAGTAGAAAATATCGTTGAAGGGGCTGGGAAAATAGGTCGGTGGCTTACGCACCAGCCTGGCAAGCACAAGATGTTGAGCTCAATTCCTGGTACAAAAAAAAAAACAAAGAAAGAAAAAGAAAATTGGCATATGTGTAGAAAAACCACAAGAACTGTGCATAAAACAGAAGCATTGACCAATAAATGAGGAAGCTGGTTTCTCCTTAGTGATTAACCAGAAGTCAGGTAGAGCGAAGCCTTGTGAATTCCATAATAGTAGTGGGTTATCCATACTAACAGTGTTTGGACAGGATATCATGTCTGCATTTTATACTATGAATAGCCACTACAAAGAAAACAATATGTAATTTATAAATTATTGAAACTGTACTATTAATTGGCTTTGAAACTGTCTCATTGCTATTTGCTTCTCAATAAAATTAATAAAACCATTAAGGAAAGAAACCTTGTGGATTCAAGGCAGACAGTGGAGGTGTCTGGAGAGCACTTCAGCAGACACCTCTGCACCCAAGTGGGCCCTCTGCAGTGTCTGGAGACGGTATCCCAGAGGGTGGAGGGAGGTGCCTCTCTACATGGCAAGCACAGACCCAGGTACAGTGGCCTACACATAGGGCAAATTTCAGTAATCTCAAGGCTGAGAAAGTCTCCTAGAGGGAACCTGAACCTTTCAAATATCAAGTGTACCAATAAAATTAGCTTCAATAAAAGGAAGTCCCCTTTAGACTTTTTAGGATGCTCATATTGCTTTGACATAAACTAGATTTGCTAAGAATACAGGATGTAAACATTTACTAAAACTCAATTTGATGGCTTATTTTAAGTATTACTGGGGTAAAAAAGCAATTTTGACATGAAAACCCTGGTGAAAAAACAATTCTTAATCACCTGACATTAAATAATTTAGAACAGTAAACACCTCATTTACTATTCCATTTGAAACTAATTAACTAAAAATCAGCTACCTACTGCAACCAACAAAGTGTATCTAGGCTAAAGAGTCATTCCATGACAGTTAAAATGCAGTCTCACATCACAGAATAGGGCCCCGCCTCTTTGCCACCAAGAAGGTGGTCCTGGAAGACAGTTTCCATGGTGGGGTGAATACCCCTGAAGCTCCTCCCCCCACCAGCCCTGCACCTCCCACTGCGCCGCCTGCCTCCTGACAAGTCTCCGACCACGGCCGGTCCTTGGTAGACGTTGGAGTCCACTATTATGCATTTAATGTCGGTCAAGAGTTCTATTTACAATTCCAGGGAGATGGTTCAATTGAATAAGCTCTTGCCTGGCAAGCACAAGGTCCTGAGTTCAATCTCCAGTTCCGCAAAACAAAGAAACAAAACAAAGAGTTCTATCTACTTTTGAAAATTACTTTTGAAAATAAAATGATCTCGCTTCCCTCCAGGACTTTCACTCAATCTAGCAACTTTGCGAATGAGAACAGCTTCCAACTTCATCCATCCAAGTTGTACCACGCAGTGATCCATCGCTTCTTTTTGTTTTATTTTTGTTTTTGTTTATGTATTCAGTACAGGACCAACTGGGTCTTACTACATAGATTATACTCATAGTGATTCTCCTGCTTTCAGCCTCCCAGTGCACCTTGGGGGGCAGGGCCGGCCTGGCATGCCGGGGGAGAGTCCAGGCCACTGAACCCAGCCTAAGCAGGGATACATCTTAAAGTAGTCTCAAAACGTATTCACTAGTCTCAGAACATTTTACTCTGTCCCTAGTGCCACCACACATGTGAGCTCTGATTAACATTTCAGGTGAACCTCACAGGTCTGAACAATCTCTCTGAACATAGTATGGTATGATGCATTCCTGGAACGCATCATCCTTCCAGAAAGGAAAATTAAATTTCCAACAAAGAAATAGAACTTTAAAACAGAATGCTTTCACTCAGAGGAGACATGAGGCAACAAGTGGGCTGAGGGGACAAGCGCAGGAATGCAGAGTTTCTGGGATTAGCAGCATTTTCTCCTACCTCACCGTTTCCAGTAAATAGGAAACAGACTGAAGACACAGAATAGGGTTTGCTTCAGGTCTCTCTGGATGCTGTCTTCTTTGGAGCCCTCCAAGCATAGGCGTGAGCCTGCAGCACGCAAGGCTGTTGGCCATGTCAGGAAAGTTAGCTGGCGCGCAGTGACGTGCTGGACTGAGCTGGCCAGAAAGCAGCCGCTTCAGCTCACTCACGGATGGCTGCCACCGAGAGCTCACTGCTTTCCTGTTAGCCCAAGACGTCAGAGCAGTGGGGCAGAGCGAAGGGACACTTAGCCTGGCTTAGGTAACGCCGAAGTCTATTTTTGGATATTTTCAATTTATATTCATCCATTTAAATTGTGCGAAATTAGAGGATTCTTTAAACAATTCTAACAGCACTAGTAAGTTAAAGCCTGATTCCTTGGCCATGATACAGGTACCACACGTGAGTTATCTAAGGGACTTTCTGCAACAAGCCCATGCCGTGTTACCTTTTGTCAGCAAACCGCGAAGAGGTGAAACCGCTCTCCCAAGCTTGCAGGGCGCCTGCGACGCCCAGGGGCCCGGCTGAGTGACTGTGGCTCCTACCTTGAGGGCCACTTCAATACGAGAGCGGTGATGAGAGGTTGCCTGGTGCAAGACGACGTGGACGCCTGTGAAGAGCCCTACACGCTTCTGGCACCGCGCACTCACTCACTATTTATTTTCAAGTCTGTGCCTCTCTACCTCACCATTCACGAGCTGGTTAGCTGACGCACTGCTATACCTGTAGTACTTGAACCCATCCTGGGCTCCTAGAGGATGCTGGGTTAAGTACTTTCTGGACGAAAAGAAGAAGCACATGGGAAGCTGAGCATTTCATATGCAGGGCAGCGCGCTCCAGCATGGCTTTCAGGGCTCCGGTCCAAGGTTTCTGTGTGCACGGGAACATCAGCACAGCCATCAGGAACAGGAACACCCGGAGAGCCCTAGGAAACACAAACATGAACGATCAACTTCCGATCTGAGCACGACCTAAGCTAACTGCAAACGTATAGGTGTATTTCCCCATAATCACTTTGCAAACGTTGATCCATAATTTACTGACCCTGTGTAAAATTCACAACGAGGCATACACAGATTTGTCTAAAAATGTTCCGCATAAGCCTTCTTTACTTTTAAAGTTAATTAAAACTTTAGGAACATTATATCAATGTTGCCTAAAATATTTCTGTTTCAAATCTAGTACTTCAGCTGGGTTCCATGGTGTAGGAGAGCGCACTCAGACTCCGAGTCAAATCCAGTTCTTCTATTTGAATCAGCAATGTTCTCTTCAAATATATAATTAATTATAATTCTTTTTCTTTCAGACTACCTATTATTTCAAAGTTTTACAGTGAAAATATGAATTCTCTTTCTTCCTTTATGAATATATATTTTAATCAGCTCAGAGCCATTATTAACACCGCTGCTGTTTCATTACTTTTTTTTCTTCTAATTGTCTCTGGTAAGGTATTTAGTGCTAAAAAAGAGAAACACCCTAATAGCATCACTGTAAATAAGAAATTTCAACTCTATTTAGCTAAAAAATAAAGGCTTTCGAACAATAAAAAATTAGTAACTTCAACTGAAATGACAGAAAAGTAGTAAGGCCTTTATGAAGATGATAACAAAGTGAAAAATATCTAAAAGTATTTATGTATTTTTGTTTCCAAATTTTTCATAGACACTTGTTGATGAAAACACTGCCTAAGAGTTTTTATTAATAAGCTTTATAAAACTGTTTCTTAACCACACCAAAAGGATATATAGCAAACATCTTAATGCATTTTATAAAACAAATTTTAGCAAACATCTTAATGCATTTTATAAAACAAATTCATAATAAATATTAAAATGATACTGTAATACATGAAATAATTTAATACAGAAAAGTGATCGGCATACAATGTTACTGTACAGAAAATCATTTTTGTTTGTTTCTTTGTGAGACAGAATCTCGCTATGCAGTACAGAATGGACTTGAACTTGATCAGCCCAGGCTGGCCTCAGAATCACAGAGATCCTCCTGCTTCAGCCTCCTGAGTGCTGGGGTCATAGGCGTTCACAACCATGTCCAGCTTCAGAAAACCTTTTTATAACATATCTCAATTATACAGAGGCCAGGGAGGTGGCTCAGTGGAATAAGCACTTCCCCGGCAAATGCAAGGGCCTGAATTCAAACCCTGGTTCCAGAAAAAATAAATCTCAAATATACAGAATATATTCAGGTGGCATTTCCTTTTCCCCTCTCTTCTTTTATGTCTTTTGAAGGAATATTACCACATTATAAAATGCCGCAGTACTACTCATGGTGGAATTCCCTTTGCAACCTCAGAGAATCAGTTCCTCTACCAGCACCGCACTGAGGTTGAGCTGAAACCCCACCCTCACACAACTCGCGTGTCTACACACATGCAGATGTACACACGCACACATACAAGTGCCTTCTTCCTAAACAACACATCCTGAGGACTATAAGCTTCAGACATGAAAATGTGACACAGTGTGATCATTTGAACATAATCGCTTCCAATTTATTTTCTGTAGTTTTAGGCTCTTCAGATTTATCATTCCTGATACACAAAGACACTGTTCACGTGTGTGCATTCAGTCATGCTTTCTATCTTTTGATGGTCCACATCCCATGGTGCTAGGAGCTTAGGCTGCCCGCAGTCTGCTTAGTGAGGGGCTGCCCACGGCCAGTCAACTCCGGTGGCACTGTCGAGCCACAGAAGGGCTGTGCCCTGCCCCGGCCGGAAGGTCAGAGGACACAATCCCAGGGAGTGGCAAGGCCTTCTCCCTGTCCCGCAAGTGCCACCCTCCATATAAGAAGTACAAATCCTTGGTGCCCTGTCCTCTACAGCGAAGGAATTGTCATGTAAGACACGGGTGTGCACGTGCCACATAAGTGTTCACACCCAGGTGTGGAAGCTACCAAGAGGCAGGTGGTACAGTGGGCCATGCAGGGGGCATCCTGGCCTGCCGGGCATGTGCACCCTTCACCAAGGCCTTGCATCCTCAAACCTCTGACCATAGTTCTTGGGCCACCACTATGACACCACCTCCAGACACGCAGCTGAGAGCCAGGCCGTGTGCTCACTCACTGGCACGAGGTCTGACGCAGCACGGCTGAAACTTGGACACAAATCATGACACTTCAAAATGGACACAGTCAGCTGCTGAAGTGGCTTCCTTCAACTACAGCTGCTGTTTCCAGTTCATGGTACTCAGGTCAGACAAGGTGCAAAGCCCTGCTCCCCACCCATGCTGTCATGCTGCGTAACAGATGCTTGTTCCCAGAGAAAGAGGTAGGAGATTTTTTTTCCAGATCTTGAGTTATTAAAAGCCATTTTCATAAAGTCAGTGTTCAATATACTTGCGTCCTACAGAAGGAAGAACGACATAATATTCCCAGCGAAATGCTCGCTCATGAAATCCCACTTACAACCATGGGCTGTGAGTCCATTTTTGTTCCTTTTAATATTTCAAAAGAACTGAGAATATTTTCTGATATTACAGAGACGTGCTGAGAAAGAAATCAATGACCTCTAAAAAAACATAACCTGCTTTTGGTATAATTATTCCCAAGGCAATATTTGTCAGTATTAACTTCTAAACATAATTGGTTGGCTTTCCCACTCTGACTTGAGATAAGAAGTTTTTCCAACGTTATATATACAATTAGAAATGATTAACTGTGTAAATTGTCAAAACCTAGCACATTCAGAAGAATTAGGTATTTCTATTCTGATCCAAAAGCAATGCATTTTAAAGAGTTGAACTTAAACATACATACTCACACACACACACACACACACACACACACACACACACACACACACTATTGACTGCATTACTGATATTTTTAGTCTTCTTGTAGAAGTGCAGTTGAGATGTGTTTGCATCAGAAATCCCGAATTTGCATGAAAAACATGTTTTGCACCTGCACACTTCCCATTGGCAATTTAATGTTACAATTTCTGACAAGATAATCCCAGATTTACTGTAGTTGACTTTGCAGTAGGCTGCTGGGAGAAAACAAGTGAGAGCCAGCACTGGGACAGCAAAGAGAGTTTAACTGAATTTGCACCAAACCCGGCAAGCCCTGCACTGGAACACAAGGACAAAGGGGGAGGTAAGAGCTACGTCTTGGTGGGGGGTCGTTCTTGCACAGCTGCAGGCCTGGGCTGGGGCAGAATTTCTGAAGTGTCTGCATCTGAGCCTTGGTCCTGGACTGCAAAGTCTGTTGAGGGATGGCTCTTCTGCAGAGAGTGCCAGCCTTGCAGGACAGCAGAGAGCCCACAGCATCTTTCTCAAGAGTTCTTGGAAACAGTGAACAGCACTGGGCAACTCCTGGCTCCAAGCAGGCTGAAGAGGTAAGCCTCACCTTGGAGGAACTAGAGGAGATTTACAAGCAGGCATGATGCTCCTGTTTCTACTGCACTTCTCTGCACCACTTACAAACCCATTTTAATTTTCTCTTACGTTTTTACAAAAATATTTTAGAATCCCTAGTTCACGTAGGAATGCTTCAGAGAGCTCTCAGAAATGCTTATCAAAATGGAGCCCAAGCCGGGCGTGGTGGTACAGGCCTGTAATCCCAGCACTCGGGAGGCTGAGGCAGCAGGATTGTTGTGAGTTCGAGACCAGCCTGAGCTACAAACAGAGCTTAAGGCCAGCCTGAACTGCATAGTGAGACCCTGTCTCAAAAAAAAAGACCAAAAAAAAAAAAAAAAAAAATGGAGCCCACAATTTCTGTCCAACAGGAGGAGGATGTAAGTGACCTGTCAACAACAGAATGACTTCTCTGTGCCCAGGGAATCACTTCCTCTCCTTCTGTGGAAGGAGCTGGGGCTCAACACAGCCACGCTCAGCCTGGCCTGTGGCCCAAGGGAAGTGAACGCATTAAGAAGAGTTTTCACCATTTCATCTAAGTGATGGTGCAATGTAGTAGTCCGCACAGGTCTAAAGAGAAGAAAACCCTGCTATCAGGCAGCGGGTCACAGTGCAATTCTTGAAGGATCTCCCATCTCAATTTTCCTTCTTCAAAAGTACGCCGCAGGTAGCTCTGATTAAATGGTGTAAAATTTAGAGTTGCTTGAAAACTCAAGAATGGGGACTGAGCACTTGGCTCAGTGGTAGAATGCTTGCCTAGGAGGCTAAAGCCCTGGTTCAGTCCTCAGCACTAAAAGCAAAAAAAAAAAAAAATAAACCTCTCCTAAAAAAGAAAACAATGCAACCAAAGAAAAAAATACAGTAAAATCAAAAAAGAAAACTTAGAGTATACAAATTAGAAATTAAACCAGCACCCTATGGTCAACCTAAGGAAAAGAATTCCTTGGAACTAGACAGCAGACCACATTTGGGCCCTATAAAACCTGTAATTAGATGAGTCTCTGAAGCTGGCCAAAGAGCAGTCATCTGCTCAGGAGTGGGTTTTTTGTTTGTTTGTTTGTTTACTTGTTTGATACAGGGTCTCACTTCGCAGCTTGGACTCAGTGATCCCCCCTTTCAGCCTCCCCAGCACTGGGCTCACAGGTGTGCACAACCACGCCCTGACTCTGTGGCAGGCTCAGCAAGCCCAGGGGTGGGGTCAGCATGCCTGTGGGGCCAGGGATCGAGCTCTGTTCCTTGTACATGCCAGGCTGGTGCTTAAACCACCAAGTTATTGCCAGCCCAAGCCTTTATTTTGCAAACAGATTCTTATTTCATATTATAGGTCTTCTGATAGTCACAGACTCACAAAATTCAGGCAATCATTTCATAAGTCTCAGTCACAGCTTTCTTCTTTTTAAATTCTTCACTCCTTGGGATGATACCTCACACTATAAAATATATCTTCTTGTTATAGCAAGAATACTCTGAGAACTTAGAGCCCCAGGAAAAGTGTTCTAGGGGAAAGACTGGATTTGACCACCTGGTCACATAGACTGTGGAAGACCCAAATGGATGACAGATTCTAACAACAACAACAACAAATTTAGAAGTTAGAAATTCTTCTGGAGTAATGTATAAGAACAAAGAAAGTGATTATACACCAAATCTCTAGGGAAAATATGTTGCTGCTGACATCTTGGTCTTTTTTTCCTTTATATGCTTTATTTTATTTTATTTTATTGTAACTGGCTCATGTTTGGAGTACACAGTGCTCAGGCTGCTGGTGGAGCTGGTAAGTGTGTACAGGGCCTCCCAGTTCCCCTTGGGTCAGGTTTCCTGACCTTCCACTCGCTTGTCCTCCAACACCTGATTTCTAACAGATCGCTGTCTGGGCCTATCATGGACTTTTTTTTCTTTCATTCTTTCTTTCTTTCTTTCTTTTTTTTTTTTTTTTTTTTTTTTTTTTTGTGGAACCAGGGTTTGAACTCAGTGCCTTGCACTTACCAGGGAAGGGTTTATTCCACTGAGCTATCTCCCTGGTTCCCCCTGTTTTTTTCTTTTTTAATAGTTCCGAAAAGGGCTGGCCAGATAGTGCAGCAGATTAAAGTACCTGCTTAGGCAGATTCAGGGACCAGGGTTCAATCCCCTGTGCTGTGCTGCTCCCTCCCCTGGGGCACACTGAGACGTGACTGAGACTGGGCGTGGTGGCATGCACCTGTGACTCCAGGAGACTGAAAACAGGAGGATTACTACAAGTCCAATCTGTGTAGTGAAAACCTGTAGACCCTGTACCAAATACTTAAAAAAGAACAAGTGATAATAAAACAAAAAACATTAGAAGTGCTACAGAATTCCACTAAGTTGAATGGTAGAAATCCAATAGTTGTTGATATATTGCAGGTTGTTGTCTTCAAATTAGTTGTTGAGATTACCAGATCTAAGCATGCAAATCAGTTGAAAATGTATAAAGAAGAAAAAAAGAAGCATTAACTGCTCCTTTCAATAGACCAACAGAAATCAGCAGCTAACATCCAAGCTATCCTATGAATGTACACATGCGCACACACATACACACACACACACACACACACACACTTCTTTTTTAAAATTTATTTAATGAGAAAAAAGATAAAATAGCAGTGAAACAGCTTCAAAACAGGTTAATTGGACAGTTTCAATCATTAATAGACTGCATGGTGTTGTCTTTGTATTATTCAGAGGACAAGATGCAGACATGATATCTTATCTAAACACTATTGGTACAAATACCTTTCTTCTCAATGAACTAAGAGAAAGTAGCTGTATATCTAGCCTAACAATATTGTATACACACATGCACACACACTCACATATATTTTTTTCACAACAAAATTGTCCTTTATTTACATCTCCTTTTGTTTTGTTTTGTCAGAGGTAGGTATTCCATTGCAGTTAGAGATGCTATATTTGGACAAGGCTTTAAAGTCTTTAAAGGAGACTTAAAGAAGTCTTTAAAGTCAGTATATTTATTTTCCCTGCCTTCCTTTCTTTCTCCTTTCCCCTCATCCCAGTTGTTTCTTCCCTGTGAGCAGTTTGCTTCCCTTTCACAGTATCTATTGTACCTTTCAGATTTCAATAATTCATTCAGATTCTTACACTAGACAGGGAATACAATGTTCACACGTGTGGCTCTGATTTGCTTCACATACGAGTATGGTATGTGGACTAATTACATCCATTAACTGTTAAATAGTAGATGTGTATTAATGCAAGCTCATACATTAGCTTGGTGGTATTGGTTATAGCAATGAGAAGAAGCTAATTCAAAATAGTACACAATTAATCATGGGATAAGATGATGCAGAGAACAATATTTTTTATTGAAGAACACATAGCAATGAGACAGTTTCAAATCAAATTAGCAGGGCAGATTCAATAATTAATACATTGCATATTGTTTTGTAGTGGTTTGTTATCGTACAAGGTGCATACATGACATTCTACCTACAAGCATTACTAGAGCAGATGTCTCCAATCAATGAATTAAGAGAATGGAGCTGTATACTTATCCTATATTTTAAAGCTGAATTATAGCACAGTTTCAATAATAAGTAATTTCTAGCTTGTTATCTTCCTAGTGGTTGTCCATAGTATTAGAAGCCAACATAATATTCTGTTCAACCACTATTAGTGCAAATCTTGCTTCTCATAGAATTATGCAGAAGTTCTGCAGATTTATCCTAACTGTGCTGTTTATACAAACACAGCATGGTTCTATATTGTATCCCTTTTTTTGTTCAGACCTATAAAAGATGGGCACTCCATTGTCATTCAATGACTATAGTTGCCTGAACTCAGCAACACAATCAAACACAGTCCAGCAGTCCACAATAATAGTGAGTAATCTGAAGAAGTTGTTGACTAGACCCATTTACAGCTCAAGTTATTATTATGGCCTTATTGTACATAACTCATTTTTATACTTTTCTGCTCCATGGTTAAGACCAAGATAAATCAAGACCCATATAACAAAAAAATGTAGCTTTATATCTGATGAGGTCAGTCAAGCCCCTCAGGATTTATCTTATAATCCTGTACTCTTATAATCTACTCTGTAGATCCTTTGTCTGTGTCAGCCCTGTGGATGACTCACAGCCATTGCTTGACCAGTTTGCTCTCTGAGAGCTTAAGAGAAAGTTTTCTCTCCATGTGACTCTCCTTAGGCACACTATAAATCGTCATTCACATGCCTCTGTGGCTCCATAATCTCCGTGATCAGAAAATTTGGGGCACAGCTGAGTTCCATGATGTTGCAATACAGGTTCTCCTATGTCCTAAGTCTTCACTGACCTTGAAAGGCTAGGGCCAAAGTGTTGGCTGACCTTGCAACCCTTCCATTTCTCCAATTTTTGATCTTTGAACTTAGGTTGTTAATCATCCAGAAGAGAAGCTGATTATTAGCCTGCAGCGTACTGTTCAGATTGCCCTAACTATCTGGCTAAATTCATTTCAGTTGTTGTTATACATTTCTATTTGTATTTCTTGTTCCCATTTCTTATACTAGGGAGACTATACAATATTTGCATATGTGTGTCTGGCTTATTTCACTTATGAGTATATGTTCAGGTGGCATCCCCTTCAATATAAATACTTCAAGCTTATCATTCTTAATAGCTGACTAATACTCCATTATATAGAAATACTATACCTTTTTCAACCATCTCATGTGATGGGTATCTTGGTTGTTTCCAAGATTTTGCTATCACAAATTGTGCTGGTATAAACATAGGGACATATATATCACTATGATATGAGGTTTTCAGTTTCTCTGGGAAAATTCCCAGTAGGGCGATAGCCAGCTTGAATGGAATTTCCAGTCCTATTCTTTTGAGGAGTCTCCACACTGATCTCCACAATGGTTGCACCAGTCTACATTCCCACCAGCAGTGAAGTGTTCCCTTTTCCCCACAACCTCTTCAACATTTATTGTTCATTGATTTCTTTATGATAGCCATTCTTTCTGGAGTGAGATGGTATCTCAGTGTTGTTTTTATTTGCATTTCACAGATGACTAACGATCTAGGGCATTTTTTCATATATTTATTTGCTTTTTTAATTTCATCCTCTGAGTAGTGTGTATTGACATCAAATGCCCATTTCTGAATTGGGTCTTTAAATTTGAGGGCCTTAGTATATCGTAGTTCTTTATATATTCTAGAGAAGAGGCCTTTGTCTGAGTGCTTATTAGTTAGGAGTTTTGAGAAATTTGTGGGTTGGCTTTTCACTTTGTTGACAATTTATTTTCACATGCAGAAACTCCTTAAGAAGATCTGATCCCAGTTGTTAATTCATTCAAATGTTTCCCATGTGAATACATGTTTGTTCATGAACTCTTTGCCTACCCCTATGACTTCAAGAATTCCTTCTAATTTCTCTTCCAGGAGATTGAGTGTTTCTGTTTTAATGTTTAGATCTTTAATCCATTTTGACTTTAGCTTAGTGCATGGTGATAGAACTTGGTCAAGTTTTAGTTTTCTGCACATAGAAAGCCAGTTTTTCCAGCACCATTTGTTAAACAGGCTATCTTTCTTCAAGTAAGCTTGTTTGGCCCCTTTGTCAAAGATCAGGTGGCTGAGTGTGTTCACAGAGGCCTCTGCATCTTCTAATCTATTCCATTGATCCTCAGTTCTATTTTGTTGCCAACACCATGTTGATTTTTTCACAGTGGCTTTGTAGTATAATTTCAAGTCAGGGATTTTGATGTCTCCTGCCTTGTTTTTGTTAGCCATGATTTCCTTTGCTATTCTAAGTCGTTTGTGGTTCCAAATAAATTTTAGGAATGATTTCTCTAGGTCTGGGAGGTATGTTGGTGGCAGTTTCACATGGATTGCATTAAATCTGTACAGCAATTTTGGGAGTATGGCCATCTTCACGATGTTGGTTCTTCCTATCCAGGAGCATGGAATCTTTCCATTTTCTATAATCCCCTATGATTTCTTTTATTAGAGTGCTTTAATTTTCAGTGAAAAGATCTTTGACGTCTTTGAATAAGTGAATTCCAAGGTACTTCATTTTCTTGGGTGCCATTCTAAAAGTTATTCTTTCCATTGTTTCTTTCTCAGTGTGTTATCTGTGTAGAGGAATGCTATTGACTTTTGAATATTAACTTTGTATCCTGCTATGCTACTGAATTTCTGTATTAATTCTAGTAGCTTCTTGGTGGAATTTTTTTAGATCTTCCAAGTAAAGTATCATGTCATTTACAAATAGTGATAATTTAACTTCTTCTCTACCTATTCTTATTCCTTTTATTTCTTCCTATTTTTAATGGCTGTTGCTAATGATTCCAAAACTATGTTGAATAGGAGGGGTGATAGAGGACATCCTTGTCTTGTACGTGATCTAAGAGTAAGAGAGTTCACTTTTTCCCTGTTTAGAATTTTATTAGCCATTGGATTGTCATAGATGGCTTTTATCAAATTGAGGTAGTGTGCATCTACTCCAATATTCTATAGGGTTTTGAACATGAATGAGTGTTGGGTTTTGTCAAATGCTTTTTCTGCATCAATTGAGATGATCATGTGGTTTTTAGACTTCAGTCTATTAATATAGTGTATTACATTTATAGATTTTCGAATATTGAACCATCCTTGCATCCCTGGGATGAATCCTACCTGGTCATGGTATATGATCTTTTTGATGATTTGCTTTATTGTGTTTAATAGAATTTTACTGAGGATTTTTCCATCTATGTTCATGAGTGAGATTGGCCTGTAGTTCTTCTTTTTGTTTGTGTCTTTCCCTGGATTTGGAATCTGCATAATACTTGCCTCCAGAAATGATTTTTGGAGGACTGCTTCCTTTTCAATTTCATTCAAGAGTTTAAGAATTGTAGGGATTATATGTTGAAAAAATTTCTTGTCAAATTCAGCTGTGAAGCCATCAGGACCTGGACTTTCCTTTGTCAGCAGGCTTTTTATTATGTTCTGTATCTTGTTGGCTGTTATTGGCTTATGGAGATTTGTTACATCTTTTTGGTCATTTGTACCT
Source organism: Ctenomys sociabilis (assembly GCA_004027165.1). NCBI lineage: Eukaryota > Metazoa > Chordata > Mammalia > Rodentia > Ctenomyidae > Ctenomys > Ctenomys sociabilis. The sequence continues at coordinate 127,669 of PVKA01001738.1, forward strand.
TTTGAGGAATCTATCCATTTCTTCTATTCTGTGAGCGTAGTTTCTCGAAGTAGCTATTGATAATCTTCTGAATTTCCATTGGGTCTGTGGTGATTTCACCCTTTTCATTCCTTATTGCTTGTATTTGAATTTTTTCTTTCCTCTTTTTGATGAGGTTGCCTAGGGGGTTATCAACTTTATTTAGTCTTTCAAAGAAACAGCTTTTTAATTTGTGGATTCTTTGAACTGAATTCTTCTTTTCAATTGAATTATTTTCTGCTCTAATCTTCATGATTTCTTCCCGTCATTGTGCTCTGGGTTTGGTTTCCTCTTCTTTTTCTAGTTGTCGGAGGTGCAATGCTAAGGTGTTTGTTTGTTCCCATTCTGTTTTCCTAATGTGTGAGTTCGTAGCTATGATTTTCTTGCTAAGAACTGCTTTCATCGCATCCAATAAATTCAGGTAAATTGTGCTTGAATTTTCATCAAATTGTAAATATTGTTGAATTTCTTGTTTAATTTCATCTGTGTCCCATTGATTGTTGAGTAGGGCATTGTTTAATTTCCAGGAATTTAGTGGGTTTTTCTGGTTTCTTTTGTCATTTATTTCCAGTTTCATTACATTGTGGTCAGACAATATCCATGGGGTAATTTCAGTCTTCTTGCACATACTTATGCATGACCTATGGACTAGTATGTGGTCTATTTTAGAAAACGACCCATGTGCAGCTGAAAAAATGTGTATTCATCTGTGGTTGGGTGGAACAGTCTGTATTTGTTCCAGGTCTATTTTTTCCAAGCTCTGGTTCAGTTCTGCTACTTCCTTGCTAATTTTTTGTCTGGTTGATCTATCTTTTTGAGATAACGGCATGTTAAGGTCTCCTGTTGAAATTGTGGTCTTGGATATTAGGTTTTTCATGTTTATTAATATTTGTCTTACATAGTTGGGTGCTCCTGTGTTTGGTGCATAGATATTTATGAGTGTTACCTCTTCCTTTTGAATTTTTCCCATAACCAATATGTAGTGGCCTTCTTTGTGTCATTTGATCATTCTTGGTTTGAAGTTGAGACTGTTTGAGAATAGAATTGCTACTCCTGCTTTTTTCTGAGGTGCTGGGTCATGTAGTATTGTTTTCCATCCTTTGACTTTGAGAATATGAAGGTCTTTTTGAGTTAAGTGTGTTTCTTGTATACAGCATACTGTTGAATTTTGTTTCTAATCCAGTGTCCCATTCTATTTCCCTTGATTGGTGAACTGAGTCCATTTACATTGATGGTTATAATTGAAATATGTTGACTTATGATTGTCATGATATTTACCCAATGTTGTTTGCTTCTTTTTATCATGTGTTTAAATTGTTTGCCCTATTTAGCAGGTTCCTTCCATTCACATTCATGGAATTCTGAGCATTGTGGTCTCTCTAGAGCCTCTTTCAGAATCCTGTGTAGGGATGGCTTTGTCATCATGAAATTCTTTAGTTGTTCTTTGTCCTGGAAGTATTTCCCTTCTCCATCAAACTTCAAAGAGAATTTTGCAGGGTAGAATAGTCTGGGCTGGAATTTGTTTTTGTGCAGGACTTGAAGAACTCTGCTCCATGCTCTCCTTGCCTTCATGATTTGTGTAGAGAAGTCAGCTGTAATTCTGATGGGTTTTCTTTTGAATGTATCTGCTTCTTCTCTCTCGCAGCTTTCAGTATATTATTCTTTTGTTGATTTCTGGGATCTTGACTATTATATGTCTCGGTGTGTTTTTACTTGGGTTGAAGTTATTTGATGTTCTGTATGCTTTAGTTACCTGAATATTGGATTGTTTCCTCATATTTAGGAAGTTTTCTGCTATTCCTTCTGCCCATATTATTTTTATATCATTTGTATTAACTCCTTCGTTCTCATTGATGTCAAATAATCTCACGTCTTGCTGTCATCTTACAGGTGATAGATTATGTTTTCCTACATTCTCATCATTTTTCAGAGATCCTTTCTCACCTTTTCACTAGCTGCACCAGTGTCTTTAAGACCTGAGACTCTGTCTTTGCTTTCACTCAAATGGTTTTATAGACTCATGATTGAGATTTTAAGTTCTTCTATATCTCTTTGACTCTGCTTCATGTGATATATTTCTTTTCTGTGTTGCTCATTCCAGGAATCTATCATAGTTCTGATCTTCTCCATTATTTTATCAATGTCTTCTTTAGAGGTAGCTATTAATTCTTTTACTGTAGAGTGTTTTCCATATTGGGTTTCCTCTATATATTTCCAGAATTGATTCTCTACTTCAGATGCTATGTATTCAGATATTTCTTTTTTTTTTCAGGAATTAATTCTCATCTGATTTCCTCTATACCTATCTGCTATTGTTTCTTTGCGTCTGACACTGTTAATTCATACATTTCAGATGGAATAGTGTTCTGTGCACTTGTTCTGGGTGGGCATTGATTTTCCCCCACATGTTTCGGGATTTGATTCATTACTTCAGATGCTATGTATTCAAATATTTCTTTTTTATTTCAGGTGTTAATTCTGGTCTGAGTTCCTCTATACCTTTCTGCTGTTGTTCCTTTGCTTCCGTACCTGTTAATTCATTCATTTCAGCTGAGCTAGTGTCCCCTGCACTTATTGGTAGACTCGAGACCTGAGGTTGCATTTTTCTCTTTGTCTTTGTCAATTTGTATAGCACTGACATTTGATATTTGGTGTAGAGCTTTGGTGCAGTTACAAGCTTAGCACATAATGAGATTTGGGTGCCAGTCTATTAAGTATGAGATTATCCAGTTATGCCTGGCCTGGATCTAGCTGTTGTGTTCAGTTCTTTTTTGCTATAGCTCTTCTAGTACAGCTGTGAGCCTGTGGTTCCCCTCTATTAGGTCCCTGGTCCGGGAAGCACTGGGGAATGCAGAAACTCTCTGTCACACTCATCATGCAGGGCCAGGGTGGATCAGGTGCAGAGAGAGTCACAAAAGTTCTCACTCCCATGGCGGGCTTGGGGCAAGGGGCTGTGGGGAGTTGCCGGGCAGACCTATCTGATGTGTCTCAGGCCAGTCCCTTGCTCAGAGGTCTTGGGCCCTTCGGCTCTGGATGGAGCAGAGCATCCAGGGAGAAGCCAAAGGCTCTCCCATAGACTCACCGAACCAGGCTGCTGAGAAAATCGGAAAAATACCCACTCATTAGTGGGGCTTGGGGTAGGGGCTTCAGGGAGTTGCTGGGCAAGTTGGTCTGGATGTCTCAGGCTGGCTTGGTGGGCTTGGGGGCAGGAGCTCTGGATATTGCTGCATGCACAGGGAGAAGCCAGAGGCTCTCCCACAGAGTTACCGAACTGGGGTGCTGAAAGAGTCGGGAAAATTCCCACTTGCTAGGGGGCTTGGAGGTAGGGGCTCTAGGGGATTGCCCTGCAAGTTGGTCTGGGATCTCAGGCTGGTCACTCCAGAACAATATTAATGGTTAACAGAATTAAGGAAAATACTGCATTTCTCGTCTATGACAGCCAGGCCCCTTGGAGGGCCTTGGTTTACAACTTGGACTCTGAGATAAAAAGTAACCTTAGCAGTCAGCTTAATTTGGACTCGAGCCTGGTCAACACCATCACTGAGGTGTAAATGCATGGGGAATTAACCCTGGCACCAAGTAAGAGCAGAGCTCGCTAGGGTGGCAAGACATTAGTATGGAGGTGGAGAGGAGCATAGAAGGAAAGTAGTTTTGTCAAAGCAGGGCTCCAACTCACACCAGCAAGCACCAGCATACCCAGACTGGAGAACAGCAAGCACTGTGCTCAAGGGAGACCTCGCCTACCAAATAAATAGAAGTACTGTTCCAGGCAGAGGTGCTGGACTCCAGGAACACACTATGGACATAAACATGGTAGGCAGAACATGGTGGGGTTGGGACACTTCCTACACATGACCTCCTGAGATATTGCACATGGAGACACAGGCAAGTTTGGCTAACCACAAGTGTTTATATGCAAATAAATACAAAGATCAGTACTAGCCCCCTGTTTTATACCAGGAGTCAGTAAGGAAGAATCTGAGCCTCTGATAGCGCTCCCTCTCAGCTTTAGCCTGCAGAAGGTACCAAGTATTTCCCAAACTGAGGACGCAGTGTGATATTGACACAAATCATAGATGCTTGTATATTTACATCCTGGTCATTCTTATGTGAAGGTTAATGTAAGGTATCAAACCTTGGCTTAGACCATCCACACCAAGCCAGATTTTAAAGGTGTTGTGCTTCTGCTAATAGGAACAGGAGAAGCTATTATTGCAAATTCGTGACACAATGTGCTCAAAGGAAAGGCACACAGCTGTGATGTGGCTCACAAGTGTGAACAGCTTGGTGCAGTTTTCCCCAAGTCCCTGTCTTAAGCAAAACTCAAACTGAACAAAACAGAAGCATTGCTGGTAACATGCCTCAGTGCAAAGGCCCTGCATGCCATTTCCTCTGCCATCAACCATCGAGCCAAAACAGAAGATGTGTAAGGAAGCCTGTTTCAGAGTTGTCTTAGTGAACATTAATGTGTGACATATGTGTGTACACACATACAGGCATTAATACATCATTGACACAGATACAAATGTGTCAAGCAGTTGTTCACTTCCTAAGGATGTGCATAATGTGAAATGTACACAAAATTTTCATATACATTTAAAACAAAAGCACAATGTGTGTAACTTCAATTTTCTTTTAGAAAAAACAGACCTTTAATAAATATCTATGAATGATCTCATGAATTATGGATGTTGATGAATCCAACACAGAATTCCAGACCTACAATGTCACCGAACAAGCAGGCATGTTTCCTCTCTTCCAGTTGAGATGTGGAGGCTATTCCCAAACCCCAGGACACTTGGAAGTACTACAGGAGAATCTGCTGTGATCTGACTGAGCATAGCGGCCCTTTTCCTCCCATTTCTTCTGCAGACCTTTGCTCTGAACCAGCCCAGAGCTCAAGGCATGGGCAGCTGCTTTGGCTTTGCTGACACAGGCGGAGTCCGCGTGTGCCCAGCATGACTCCTCGGGAGGGCCACGTCCACTTGCCGCCAGCTGACCCCGAGATGAATGGGCCCTCTTGTTCCAGCCCAGTTCAGCTTTCCTATGATCACAGCAAGAGTTGTCCAGCCTAGGCCTTGATCACTGGGAAAATTATGTACAAAAAGTGTTTTTTTAAGACCAGTTTATATCATCAGCCACAGAGTAGTAGTCTTTTGTGAGATGCATGTGGTCAGGAGAGCATCACCGCAGCCCTGGTCAGCACTCATGTCCAGAGGACGCTCATGGCTGAGAGGCTGAGGGTCGGCTTGAGCAACTTAGCCCATGTTTCTGCTTTAGTCTTTCACGGGGAGCTCAGACTACAAAGCAGTTCTCCAGCCTGCTGTGAGAACCAAATGGGCCAGGCAAGGAGGTGTGCACCCATAGCCCCAGCACTCAGGAGGCTGAAGCAGGAGGATTGCTGTGAGTTCCAGGCCCATCTGCACTACATAATGAGCTTCAGTCTTAAGTCTAGCCTGGACCTCACACACACACACACACACACACACACACACAAGCACACCCCTAACGGGAAAAACAAAAGCACAGTCCTGGCATTAGCAGCAGTCCAGCATGGTAGCAGGGCCCACAGAGCCCCTGTAGATCTGTACAAAGTGCTCACCACAGGTTCAGCCTGCCATAAGCTCTGTGCTCAGCCCAACAGGGAATGTTTCTACCTCTAGATTCCTGCTCATGCTGAGATATTTTGCTTCTGTACTTTATTAGAAGTACATAGCTTTGATTCTGCCTCTGGAACCTTTGAAGTGAGAAAGGAATGGAAAATTCCATGTTGCTATTATTTTCCCAGTCATTGACGTAGATACTGCAGCCAGTAATCTTGAAAAGGACTTTGTGAATTATTAACAAAAACAGAAACTCACTTAACAGATATGGGCCAAGGGCTTTTCATAGGCAATTACTATGAAAATTTTCAACATAAATGAGTAAGACATGGTGTCCTTCGCCTATGTGATCAAACACATTTATCTGTTCCAAACACGGGTCTTTATCATTTTCCTGAGAAAAATATAGAAAGCCATAAATTCAGAGAGAGGAGAGAAAGGGAGATAGACAGACAGAGGAACAGGGGGGAGAGAGAGAGAGAGAGACAAAGAAAGAAAGAGAGAGAGAGAGAGAGAGAGAGAGAGAGAGAGAGAGAGAGAGAGAGAGAGAAACTGATATTTATTTAAGTCTCTCATCCTAGTGGAGCTACACCCTTCCCACTGGACGCATGCACACTGCATTTCCTCTCCCGAGGTTAGTCCAGTCCAGTCCGCCATCTGTCTGTTCTCCTAGGCCTGCCTTTGTTAACAGCGCAGGAATGGATTTTCTCTTTGTTTCCCCATGATAAGATAAAAAGTAAACCATGCATGTAAAGTACAGACTTTATCCTCCAAAGAACTCAAAGCATTAGCAACATGGATTGTTTCTCCCAGTGGCATGTTTCAACAAGCCAGGAACTTGCAAAATATTATTGTAAAGAACAGAAACACTTATCTGTGCATTCGTGATGCCAGAGAGCAGCTTTGAGAATGTCCTGGAGGTGACGGTTCATCAGCAAAGCCCTCGCTGGGAGGGAGCAAAGGGCATCCTCTCGCCCTGATCCCAAGGGTGTCCAGTCCTTTAGGAGAAAGGAAGGCAATGGGGAAGGCGCAGCGGACAGAGCTTGGTAAGACACAACTTCATGTATTAGAAAAAGGTAAACCAGAAAAAAACAACATAGTGGTGCAACAAACAAAGTCCTAACCCTTGTGATGCCTTGATGGGAAGTCATGCTGTTTCAACCATCCCAAGCACCATAACCTAAGATCCACCCACCAAGAAGGACCTGCAGTTTTGGTCAGGCGCCAGGTCAGATGTCAGTTTGCTTGTCTCATTTCTGATCCAATCATCTGTTTTGCTAAAAATTGAACACAGGGCTGACCTGACATGGGGCTAGAGAGGAAGGTGTCAGCTTGCTGCCAGTCCTGGCACAGTCTCAGCCTGGACACTCCAGTGGCATTCCCTGGAGAAAGTGTGTCACACCCATGCATGAAGGTTCATTGAGACACTGGCCCAGGGACAGCTCCTCCACCTGGCCAGAGGAGACACTCAGGCCACCCTGTGGTGTCAAGGAAAAGCAAGAAGTTTCACATTTACTAATCACACTGCACTTTCCTTATCTCAGATGATGAACTTATCTCATGGTCCTATAGAAACCCAGAGTGTTTTCTGTTTCAGGTACTCTACCAAGTCTTTGTTCAAACCAAGTCCTCTATAAGATGCCTTTTTTCATCTTCTTTGACCATTCTCCAGCTAAGATTACATGATCCTTATTTTGCCTGCAATTGAGAACCTGGAGAAGTCAGGAGACAGAAGTAACTTCATTTCAACCATCCCAAGATATGTGACAATGCGACCAGGTGAAAAGATTCAGGAAACCAGGGAGTAGGACACACAGTAGCTGCCAGCACTTGGAGGAAAGACAGCGGGAGCTGCATCATGTAGGGAGTGAGGGACAAAAAGGCTGGAGCACAGAGATAGGTGACCACTCCTATGCAGCCAACTTACAAGAAGCAATTAATTCCTCATCAAGTAACGGCATGCACAAGCACACACATATTTTAGCAGAAGTCTTCTTGCTTCCATAGTCATGTGGCCAAAACAATTGAATTATATTGCTTATGAGGTAACTGTCGTCCTTGCCAGTGACAACTCTTACATCACTAATGTAAACATGAAGATGTCAACACATTTAAGATCCAAGAAAGAAAAACTGAATAAAGCAATTTTACAAAAGACAAATCCTATTATCTACACCCAAAAAATGTCAATCAACTGTGAATAGATTAAGCTACGATTAGGTAACAGCAGCTATATATTATTGAATTGTTGGTTGGTTGGTTTGTTTAGAGGCAGGGCCTCTCCACATACCCAGGTAGGGCATGAAATTATGGAGCGCCTTCCTCAGCCCCCAGAGTGCTGATATTCCAAGGTTATACCCTCTCACCTGACCACACATGCCCATCAAAAATACATACACAGTAAAGAAAATCCAGTCTAAGGAAACATAATGACAAGGGATAGAGGAGGTGATTACCAAGAAGAAAAGGAGAGACTTGACCACATTTTAAACATAAAAATGCACCTGTTTTTCCTTGATAAAGTAAGAGTTAAAACAGAGTGGTTATGCTGAAATAAGAACAGAGATTCCAATTAAATGCATGGAGGAAGAGATAGACACAAGACAGCTGCAAAGCTACTACATTGTTTTTAAAATTTCTTGTTCAAATTCCATTTATTTGTTTAATCCCTGCGTGACTTGACCAATCCATTCTATTTCTCACTGGCTGTTTTCTTCTCTGTCAGAGTGAAAAGTAGTTCTTCCTGGGGTTATTTTGAGGAATAAATGAGATAACTGGAAATATAGGATAATGCTTTACACATTACTTGTGAAGAATTATCTATGAGCTAGATAATTATAGCTCTTGCTAGCTAGCATATATTAGCTAGACTTATGCATATATAATGTGAATTTGTGCATGTGATTTCCATGCACATTTATATATAAGGTAATATGCACTCTGTGTGTTACTGGGCTTTTCTGTGTATTAGAATACATATGAACATATGTCATTAACAATCTTTATCTCTCAGTAGTGCAATTTAAATACTTTCCCCTTATCAACCAAATATTTCAATGCTCTCTTTGCATGGCTTTGCATATCATTGTGTCAATTTTTTAGGAAGCATCTGACATCCAAAGTTTTGTTCTTGTTCTCATTATTTTCTTGACAGAATTGCTGTGAGCATTAAAGGAAAAAATATAACAATGGCATGTGCCAGAAAATTATTGAGAAACTCGATTTTCTTTATTCTATTGTTGAAAAAAATTAGTGGACTCATAGAGAGCTTGTACCTCATCGAATTTCATACTTGAAACTCTAGGAAAGATCTTTTGTAGAAGAAAAGTCATTCTTTGGCTCGCCTTGCTTCATGAAGAATGTGTCCTTGTCACATCTCAGACACGTTCGTCCTCTGAATATACCTTAAAGTTCGACAGTCTATGCAGTGAGCATGCTGTGTTATCCATTAACATCCTCGTCGGAGCTTGTGAAGCCCCGTGTATGTGCCGCTACCCGGCTCCTGCTTTATATGCTTCACCAAGTGCGATTAGAAGCTCTGGGGCTCATCCTATTTCAGAGAAGCCAGATCCCGAGGACAACTAACTTGCATTCTTTGAAAACAAGAGATAAGTGTGGCACCCATCACCAATTGAGCAGAGCATTTTCAGTGGAACTTGAAAGGAAAGCAGTGCGTCCTCCAGGGTGTGGCAGTTCCTTCAATCAGGTGAAGAATGCACGGCTTTCAAAATAATTTCAGGAGAAAACCACATTAATTAAACATGGCACTTTCAGCTGTCCATTGGACCTGCAAAACAGCATGGATTCGTAGTCTTTAACTGAAAATCCAGAAGAACCTCATATGTATAGTATGGTGTTTTGTGTTATATGTATATAGTTTTAAGTAACAGAACACATAAGAATATTAGAAATTAATATGGTTATGTTGTCATTGTATAACATAAAAAGAAAATTATATATATTATATATATATAACTGTCATATAATTATTAAATATCAATAAAATTACATCTCAGATTTAAGACAAGGCTTGTAAAACTGGATTTTAAAAAATTATAATTTCCAGTTACACAAAAAACTCACACTAAACTGGGATCTGTTACAAATAAAGAGGAAAATATACAGTGGAAACATAAGCTGGAGCACAGCAGGCCCTAAGGCACTCATCATTAAAGACTAAGCAGGACATTTCATTATGACTAGATTATCAATTTAATAGTAAATAATACTGTTTGAAACATGCATGCACCTAATCGCACAACTAAAAACAGAAAAACAATAATTAAATAATTAAAGGAGAAAGGAACATTTGCTATGATAGCAACTCACCAAAAAGAAAAGGATAGACATAGATTTGTCTGTTCCTCTGTTGATGGGCATTTGGGCTACTTCCTAGATTTGGCTATTACACTCATACTAGCCTGTTTTGAAACTCTATTGGCATTTATTTCCTCCTTAAAATATTAAAAAAAAAAAAAAAAAAAAAAAAAAAAAAAAGAAAGAAAGAAAAAAAAGAAAAGAAAAGAAGAGAAAAAAAATATAACAAAGACACAAAAGATTTGAACAATGCAAAGATAACAATTTAACTTCATTCCCAAGGAGAGAACTGTAAGTAAACAGAAGCAGACCACATTTTCTTTTTTCATACGTTAGAGTAATTTGGCAAAGTGTATCATGATGTCAAAAAGAAAGCCTTGGCTGAGCTAAAAGCATTCAAGTCACCCAGCACATATTCTTGCTTTAAGGGATTAAAACTGAAACTAATGGCAAATAGGAGCCAAACCCCCCTTGCTGTGCGGAGTAGTAGTTGCTCAGCCCTGCACACTGCTTGGCCTGCCAGGGCGTCACAGTGCTGGGCAGTGGGGATAAGACATGGCAATTTCTGAAATTCACACAGCCTAGTGCTTTAAGGGAAAATTATTATTTTAAAGGCTGGTACTAGAATAAAAAAGTAGCTGAAAAAATCAATAATTTAGATTCTATATTAAAAGCTAACAAAGGAACAACAACTTAAGCTCCAAGAACATAGAAACACATAAAAAGAACAAATAAATTAGAAGAAATAAGAGAAAGATGTGTAGTGGAAAATAATCTAACAGTAAATTACCTGGGCTCTCAAAATGAGGCTATTTGAGACAATTTCAGAAATACTGAAGGGAATGAGACAGAAAATATTAATCATTAACAGAAAAGATTTTTAAAGTAACTTCAGATATTAAACTTGGTTAAAAGGTGATACTCAGAATAATTTTATTCTAATTTTAGACAGAATTGGCAAATTGCCTTAAAAATTTTAACTTCCTGAAGACGCCTTATGATTAATGACAAAGTTCAAAGAAGCTCAGTTTCTTCCAGCGCAATGTTTGGCCCTTCTGCCAGCGATGCGCTGGCGAGAGGTCTCCAGCTGCCTTGGGCCTTCACCTGCTCCGCTGAAGCTCAGGTCTCCAGCTGCCTTGGGCCTTCACCTGCCCCGCTCACGCTCAGGTCTCCAGCGCCTTGGGCCTTCACCTGCCC